>SNQJ01S0007881.1:152489-176034 GCA_010110895.2 Picea sitchensis | reverse complement strand
ATGATGGATAACTTCGCCCAGATCCTTCAACGACTGCCCACTGGCGGCGCATCTACATCCAACAACCACTTTAGAGGCACAAACCCTTTTAAGATAGAAGTAAACTTTGGCATTCCCATATTTGATGGCCGAATAGATGCAGGCGCTATAGATAGATGGTTTAATCTATTAGAAGGATATTTCTCAGTTCATTACTTTTCCAATCGGGAGAAGATTATTTTTTCACTACTCAAGCCGCCCCCCATGTCAAGGACTGGTGGGAAACCTACTGTGAGAAAAAGGACGAGGAGGAACCCTCTCTGTTCTCGGTCGTACCCACTTGGAATTCTTTCTGAGACACCATCAAGGAACAATATTATCCTGTGGGGAGCTATGAGGACAAGTACATACAATGGACTACGTTGCAGCAACAAAGGGATCAAGATGTGCATGAGCTGACATATCTGTTCCATACCCTGCGCACAAAGTTGGGTATCAAATATTTAGAGAAACATTTGGTGTTGAAGTACCATAGTTGTCTTCACATTTACATTCAGGAGGAAATGGAGTTGCTCGACATCTCCTCGCTTGGTACGACATACCGGTATTCTGCCAATATTGAGTAGAAATTCAAACATAAGAAGCGAGACTTTGGATATGTGAATCAAAAGCAAGCGAAAGGTGCCCCCAAACCGCAGAACAAAGGACAAAGCCAAGGCATGGCGACTCAAGACAACCTATCAAATACGCAAGCAAAGAACAACACCGCGAAGTCGAAGAAGGACTCAAGAAAGTGGTGTGAGTTCCATAAGAGCTCCACTCACAACACAAGTGAGTGTCAGGCCAAGCAGTCACTAGTGGTCAAGATGAAGGATTCTGAATCAAATGCATGCTCTGACAATGAATCAAAACCCGAGAAGGGGAATGACAGAGGGAAGCAAATTATCGATGCGGAGCCCAACTCCACTGCTACCACCACGAAGATCCAAAAGGAAGAACTGGATGATCCAGAGGAGGAGGAGCATCTCTTCCCCTCCCAGATGTGGGTAAAGGGTTCCCCACTACAGTTCATTGTCAACAGTGGGAGCCAAAAGAACCTCGTTTCAGCAAAGGTCGTGAAGTGGTTGGGCTTGTCGACCACAACACACCGACATCCGTACACCATCGGGTGGCTTCACCAAGGACGTGGTCTTCGCGTCAGCCAACAATGTCACCTTCCCTACAACATCAAACCCTTCACCGATGAGGTATTATGTGAGATTTCTCCTCTTGATGTTTGTGATGTATTATTAGGCCAACCATACTTGTGGAAGCGACATGTTGTGTATGAGTCCTGACCTCGCGTTATTATTGTTACTTTGGGAAATAAGTTGTACATGATACTAGAGGTACCATCACCTGTCGTTATCTCTTTGGTTACTGCATAACAATGCAGTAAGTTCATTTCCAAAACCGGGAATTTTTTTTTCTTGATGATCCACCCTCGGAGCAAGAAGGAGATTGTGGCCATGACCTCCAGACAGGGCTCCTCTTCACAACAACAACAAATGGAGAAGGTCGTGGAGGAGTACCGGGACATATTCACCTCACCTGCAAGTGTGCCTATGCACTGTTAGGTCAAGCACCCCATCGATCTGACCCCAGGTGCACCGCTGCCCAATGGACCAATCTATCGGGGCTTTGTTCTAGAGAATGATGAAATCAAGAGGTAGATTCAGGAGCTACTGTAGAAAGGTCACATCTGGCCAAGTTCATCGCCCTGTGGGAGCCCGATCGTGTTGGTGCAGAAGAAGGATGGGACTTGGAGACTCTGTATTGACTATTGGGTGCTGAACAAGATCACTGTCTAGAATAGGTACCCGATCCGACAGATTAATGACCTTCTGGACCAACTCAAATGGGTGAAATATTTCACCAAGATCAACTTGAAGTCCGGGTATCACCAAGTACCAATTGAATCGTCCGATGTGTGGAAGACTACCTTCAAAGCCAAGGAGGGCATTTTTGAATGGTTGGTCATGCCTTTCGGGTTAACGAATGCTCTCGCAACCTTCATGAAGTTGATGGACGACATCTTGTGGCCATTCACCAACTCATTTGTAGTAGTGTACTTGGATGGCATATTGATCTTCAACCAGACTTGGGTAGAGCACCTCCACCACATTCGACAGTTCCTCCAAACACTACAGAAACACAAGTTGTGTGCCAATTTGGAGAAGTGCACTTTTGGCATGACCCAGGTTCAGTATCTGGGATACATTATTGATGAGCGTGGGGTGCATGTGGTTCCAACCAAGATCTAAGTCATTCGGGATTGGCCAACCCCAACCACTCTAACAGAGCTTCGCAACTTTATGGGTCTTGCTAATTTCTACCGCAGGTTCATGTTGGGATTCTCTCATATCACTTGGCCCTTGAGTCAAGTCACCAAGGGAGGACTAAAAGAAAAATTATTTTGGTCATAATCTCAACAGAAGGAATTCGTAGAATTGAAGCATCACCTCTGTTGTGCCCCAGTGCTCACATTACCAGACTTGCAACAACCATTTGAGATCGATACAGATGCCTCTGACTATACTATTGGGGCAGTTCTTACTCAATAGGGGCATCCAATGGAATATCACAGTGAGATACTATCCGACACAATCTGAAAGTATCCCACTTATGACAAAGAGATGTATTCCATTGTGCAGGCTTGCCGACAATGGAAGAATTACATTTTGGGGAAGGAAACAATCATTCACACAGACCACCGACCCCTGCAGTTCATACAGACACAAGGGAAGTTGCAAAATGATCGCCATAAGAAGTGGTCCACATATCTGCAACAGTTTCATTTGAACATCAAGTAMAAGAAGGGAAACACCAATAATGTTGYAAACTTCCTCAACCGACCACCGATCGTGGCGATAACCACCGTGCTCAACTCTTGTGGGAACGATACTTCTGATTGGTCGCTTCTCTACAAGAGCTATCCAGAATTATTCCACACGTACAAGACACTCTTGGAGGGTAACCGAGTTCCAAATTTTCACCTCCAGGATGCACTACTATGTCACCTGGGACACCTTTGTGTTCCTTCAAGTGAGCATGCCAAGATGATTTGGGAAGCGTACTATAGTCGGATCGCTGGGCATTTTGGGGTCGAGAAAATAGTGGTAGTACTGCAGAAGTATTTCTATTGGACAAACCTTCGACAAGATGTCGGGAAGTACATCAGATCCTGCACTACCTGTGCCATTTCCAAACCGGCCATCAAGAATCAAGGCCTCTATACTCCGCTGCCTACCCCTAGTCGACCTTGGGAATCCATCTCCATGGATTACATGTCGGGCATTCCTTCTACTAAGCATGGAAATGACTGTGTTTTTGTGGTTGTCGATAGATTGTCGAAGATGGCCATTATGGCGGCCTGCAAGAAGATTATCACAATAGAAGCCACTGCTAAACTCTTCTTTGAGCGAGTGTGGGTACACTTTGGGATCCCACAATCTATCATCTTAGATTGGGACAATGAGTTCCTTGGTACATTTTGGTCCATCCTCTGGTCAGTGCTGGAAACCAAGCTCACCAAGTCAACAACTTTCCATCCCCAAACTAATGGCCAGACAGAGGTCGTCAACATGATGATCATACAAATTTTGTGCATGTACAATTCAAAGCATCAACGCACATGGGATGATAGCCTCCTCTATGTACAACATAGCTATAACTGGGCCCTCCACAGCTCAACCGCCCACAGCCCCTTTCAGGCAGTCTTGGGATTCCATCCACTATGTCCCATTGGCATAGCCATGCCATTTGTAGCTACTCAGGCTGATTCGGCTCATGTCTAGTCTGAATTTGCCAAGGTGAAAAACTTCATTGAGTGCATTCAACACATTCACCAACAGGTTCATGACATATTGGATGAAGCCAATGCTAAGTACAAGTAGCGACATGATCAACATCGGGTGCAACACAACTTCCAGGTGGGCGACAAAGTGTGGCTACATTTGTAGAAGGAGCATCTCGTTGGACCCCATAGCAAGCTTCGCCCGCTCTGATATGGGCCATACACTATAACCAAGGTTATAGGGGACAAGTAATTTGAGCTCAGTATTCCACCATTCCTTGGTTTGCACCCAGTGTTCAATGTGGACCGCCTTCGGCCATACTTTCCACCTCTACAAGACACATTTGACATGGCAGAACAACTCACACCAAAAGAGTTAAACCCAAACTGCATGGAACAAGCCAAAACTGATCAGATTATGGACACACAGATCAAGAACACCTGCCAACAGAGGATCCAACTATATCGAGTTGTCAAAGCAGGCCAACTCCTTCACCAAGGAAAGTGGCTCACCAGGGACCAAGTTCAACAGAAGTTTCCTCATCTCATGGAAGAACTCAATGCAATGTGGACCATTGCTTCCTAAGGGGGGAGGAAATGATCCACGTGGATATTGGTGGCCACCCACCAATTCAACTTGGACCCCCACCATTGGTTCTTTCAGTTTTTCAGTTTCCTTAATTGTAACACAATTTACTATTTTTGGCAATTTTTCGAGTCCTCAACTTCTGGAGCCATTTTGAGGCCCTAAACGACGTTTTGTGGGCATCAAACCTCCGACGAAAATTAGTCTGTTTCGGAATGGATCAATATTTTTCAGGGAATATGAGGTTGTTCCGGACCTTGATATTCGCTGACAACGGTTGTATTCCTCGGATAGTTCTTTCTAACGATGTATCATGTGCATCAAATGGAGATAGGATGCCAAAGTTACGACCCCGGGAAATTGATGTAACAATTTACCCCGACGGGGCCCATAGTCTGGCGTTTCATCTCATAGGGTTAGGTTTTTGGATGTTGAGGGTTTTCCAGTGTTTCTCAATAATATATAGGCCTTCGAGCCTCATTGTAACACATAGATCAGAGGCATGTAGACGCCACATCTCTTCTAAGAGATAAGCTACCAACGCCCTAGCTAGTTTATTTCCATTATGTCTGTAAACAAATTTCAGTTCTTGGATATTAATGAAATGAACTGTTAATGAAATATTTCAGCAAGATAGAATTGAATTCTAGGTATCACCATGTACCAATCGAACCATCCGATGTATGGAAGACTACCTTCAAAGCCAAGGAGGGCCTTTACGAATGGTTGGTCATGCCTTTCGAGTTGACAAATGCTCCCGCAACCTTCATGAGGTTGATGGACAACATCTTGCGGCCATTCAACAACTCATTTGTAGTAGTGTACTTGGATGACATCCTGATCTTTAGCTAGACTTGGGCAGAGCACCTCCACCACATCCGACGGGTCCTCCAAACACTGCAGAAACACAAGTTGTGCGCCAATTTGGAGAAGTACACTTTTGGCATGACCCAGGTTCAGTATCTGGGATACATTATTGATGAGCGTGGGGTACATGTGGATCCAACCAAGATCCAATTCATTCGATATTGGCCAGCCCCAACCACTCTAATAGGGCTTCGCAACTTTCTGGGTCTTGCTAATTTCTACCACATTTTCGTGTTGGGATTCTCTCATATCACTTGGTGCTTGAGTCAAGTCACCAAGGGAGGAGTGAAAGAAAAATTATTTTGGTCGGAATCTCAACATAAGGCATTCGTATAATTGAAACATCGCTTATGTTGCTCCCCAGTGCTAACATTACCATACTTGCAACAACCATTTGAGATCGAGACAGATGCCTCTAAATATGCTATTGGGACAGTTCTTACTCAACAGGGGCATCTAGTGGCATAACACAGTGATACATTGTTTGACATAGTTCGAAAGTATCCCACTTATGATAAAGAGATGTATTCCATTGTCCAGGCTTGCCGACAATGTAAGCATTACATTTTGGGGAAGGAAATGATCATCCACACAGACCACCAACCCCTGCAGTTCATACAAACACAAGGGAAGTTTTAAAATGATCTCCATCAGAAGTAATCCACATATCTGCAATAGTTTCATTTGAACATCAAGTACAAGAAGGGCAGCACCAATAATTTTGTAGATTGCCTCAGTTGACCACCGATCGTGGTGATAACCACCGTGCTCAACTCTTATGGGAACGAGACTTATGATTTTGTCACTTCTCTACAAAAGCGATCCAGAATTCGGCCACACGTACAAGATGCTCTTGGAGGGTAACCGAGTTCTAAATTTCCACCTCTAGGATGTGCTACTATGTCACCTGGGACACCTTTGTGTTCCTTCAAGTGAGCGTGCCAAGATGATTTTGGAATCACACTACAGTCGGGTCGTTAGGAATTTCGAGGTCGAGAAAACAGTGGCAGTACTACAGAAGTATTTCTATTGGCCAAACCTTCGACAGGATGTTGGGAAGTACATCAGATCCTGCATTGCCTATGCCATTGCCAAATAGACCATCAAGAAGCAATGCCTCTATACTCTGTTGCCTACCCCTAGTCGACCTTGGGATTCCATCTCCATGGATTACATGTCGGGCCTTCCTTTTACTAAGCATGGCAACGACTGTGTTTTCGTTTTCGTCGACAGATTCTTGAAGGTGGCCATTATGGCGGTCTACGAGAAGAATATCACAGCAGAAGCCACTATTAAACTCTTCTTTGAGCGAGTGTGGGTACACTTTGGGATCCCACAGTCTATCATCTTAGATTGGGACAACAGGTTCCTCAGTACATTTTGATTCATCCTATGTTCAATGTTGGACACCAAGCTCACCAAGTCCATATCTTTCCATCCCCAAATTGATGTCCAGACAGAGGTCGTCAACAGGATGATCGTACACATTTTGCGCATGTACAACTCAAAGCATCCACGCACATGGGATGCGAGCCTCCCCTATATACAACATAGCTATAACCGGGCCCTCCACAACTCAACCGCCCACAACCCCTTTCAGGTGGGCTTGGGATTCTAGCCACTATGTCCTATTGACGTAGCCATGCCATTTGCAACTACTTAGGCTGATTCAGCTCATGTCCAGTCTGAATTTCCCAAGGCGAACAAATTCATTGAGCGCATTCAACACATTCACCAACAGGTTCATGAAATATTGGATGGATCCAATGCTAAGTACAAGCAATGACATGATCAACATTAGGTGAAACACAACTTCCAGGTGGGTGACAAAGTGTGGCTACATTTGCAGTAGGAGCGCCTCGCTGGACCCCACCACAAGCTTCGCCCGCTCTGATATGGGCCATACACCATCACCAAGGTTGTAGGGGAAAATTCCTTCAAGCTTAGTATTCCACCATTCCTTGTTCTGCACCCAGTGTTCAATGTGGACCGCCTTCAACTCTACTTTCCACCTCTACTGGACACATCCGACATGGCAGAACAACTCACACCAATAAAGTTAAACCCATACTGCATGGAACAAGCCACAACTGATTGGATTATGGACATACAGATCAAGAACACCCACCAACAGAGGATCCAACTATATCGAGTGTTCAAAGCAGACCAACTCCATCACCAGGGCAAGTGGCTCACCAGGGACCAAGTTCAACAGAAGTTTCCTCATCTCATGGAGGAACTGAATGCAATGGGGACCATTGTGTCCTAAGGGGGGAGGAATGATCCAGATGGATATTGGTGACCACCTTCCTATTCAACTTGGACCCCACCATTGTTTCTTTCAGTTTTTCAATTTCCTTAATTGTAGCACAATTTACTATTTTTGGCAGTTTTTTGGGTCTTGAACTTCTGGAGCCATTTTGAGGCCCTAAACAACGGTTTTTGGGCATCAAACCTCAGCGAGTATGATTTTGTTCCGGAATGGATTCATATTTGTCGATGAATATGAGGTCGTTTCGGACCTTAATATTTATTGTTAGCATTTGTAGTCCTCAGATAGATCTTTCTAACGATGTATCATGTGCGTCAAACAGAGATAGGATGCCAAAGTTACGACCCCAGGAAATTGATGTACCAATTTACCCCGACGGGGCCCATGGTTTGGCGTTTCATCTCCTAGGGTTAGGTTTTTGGATGTTGAGGGTTTTGCATTGTTTCTCAATAATATATAGGCCTTTGAGCCTCATTGTAACACATAGTGGAGAGGCCTGTAGCCGCCACATCTCTTCTCAGAGATAAGCTACCAATGCCTTAGCTAGTTTATTTCCTTTCTGTCTGTAAAAAATTTTCAGTTCTTGGATATTAATGAAATGAATTGTTATTTCTGTTGTATCTTTGTATTTATGATTATTTGTGTATTCTGTTGTGTTCCTACATAAATTCGGATCAGTGGTGTCAGAGCAGTCTGCACTTTCTTGATCCTTCTTTGCATGTCCCCTATTGGAATGAATTTCTTCTGCCAGGACATATTAACCCTGATTGGGGCAAGGGTGTACCTAGAGAGTGGATTATCGAGGAATGGAGGGATGTGTTGTTTGTCACTCTACAATGTATCACCTGTGAGGGAAGGTATGTTGTCACATTTCTTTATCATCTTCGATTTCTTTTGCATTTCAAAGGCATGCAGAGAACGAATCTTCCATTTTATCTTTGGAAAAGTCTAACTAAGATGGCCACACGAGTTTAAACTCATCCCAATGATATTAGTACCAGTCTATTTCACCATAGTTTGATTAAATTACCGGTAGAAGGAGAAGTACGAAAGAATAACCAGACTTGGGGTCAATTTTTTCTTTGGCCTGGACTCTAGCTGAATCCTTCAGCTCTTAACCTTACCCTGGCCTCTCAATCTAAAAAGGTTCGAGCCACTCTTCTACATAAATTAAAAATTTCAACTAAGGAGGTTGAAGATGGTGGAAAATCACCACAAGCCACTCCAATTGAGACTCTAAGGTCGGCTAAGCATGATTCAAGTAAGAAGATATCCAAAAATATAGGAAAAGTGAATTCTCAAGTTAAAGAAGGAACATCATAAGCATATCAAGAATTAGAAGTTGTGCAGAATACCCCTAAACGACCAAGGACTTGGTCACTGACAAGGAAAAAATTGATTCCAATTATTTCTAGTGGATTAGAGAAAGAATTGAATGAAGGACCACCAATAGAGGAAGAACCACACTTAGTAGATATACAATATGAGGAACCAAAATCTTTACTTGTCTAGGATTTAAAGAACTCAGAAGAGCCAAGGAAGGAGGAAATTCAAGAAAGGGTGTATAAGAAATCAAAAGAACAAGATGAGGAACCTTCTCTTGAATATACCTTAGGGAAATCTTCAAAAATAAAGAGGAGGAGGATTAAGGTAAAGGAGTCTGAGTAGATAGAGGAAAAATCTAGAGAATCCTCATCTAACAAGGAACCCATGAAGAGAAAGACTAGGAAGGAGCTTAAACAAAAAATTCTTGAGAGTAAGGATGATAATATCTTTCTACAAAAGTCTTATCATAAGTTGTCCAATAAGTATGACAAACTGGATATGAGGTATAAAGTTCTTTTCACAAAGTCTAAGGAATGGTATATCAAACTTGCCAATGTAGAGAAACAAAATGCATATTTGAAGAAGAAGATTTGGTCGTTGAAGCATAAAAAAGTAATAACTTCCTCTTCAAGGGATGGTATGATGACACATCCAGGAGGGACTGTACAATATCCATAATACTATCCTTTTGTTTCATGGGGACATGCAAATACTCAGTCTTGGGGGGGGATGTTGGCCTCCAATTTGGCTTATTTTTGTGATATATTTTTTCCTATATGTCTCTATCCTTATCACTAATTTTCCAATTTTAACTCTGTATACCTATTCCATAGCCTATTTATGTCCAAGAAATCACAGGTGATTAATGAAGTCTTTAAATATGTATTTCTTATGTTTTTATGAATAAATAGAATGAAGATTGCTTATTTTGGCTAACTTGAGGTTTGCAGTATGATTTTGGAATCCATGCAGGTGATTTCAAAGTGATTTACTTTATTATTTGGCAACAACATAGTATTAGACACTCTAGCAACTGGAATCCTATGTTTTGACATTCTGGTAGTCAACCAAAACACTCTCACTACCGGAACAGGTGAGCGCAAGACATGCAGGATGGTAAGTTGGTTTGGTATTCTCTAGCTTTCGAGGATATTTTCTGCCACTTGGAGTATACTTGTTGGAGGTCTTAGATGGATCTTATCCCTTCAGAACAGGTTCTTAGCATCATGGATGGAAGATCCCATTTTAGTTAATGCTTCAAATTTATATGGAACGATAGCATGATTCCATGCCTTTGGTCATGGAATCATGTAACGATTGTATTTACTTTTCCTATAAATAGCATGCCATCACAAGCATATATGATAATATGGTTAGTGTTGGTAGATGATCTATTTATGGATCGATCCTCTATTTTAAACTGGATTATAAAAAGGGGATACGATGTAATAGATATATGGAGGGGAATAGATAGATAGATATACAGAGGAAGATTTGGCTGATTGTTAAACTCCATCATATTGTTTATTGTTTTATATAATAGAAGATACATTTCATGAGTTCGATGAGATAGTAACAGAGATCTGTGTACATCCCGAGTCTGGAAGGGCCCCCAACTTGGGTATGTTTGCATCTTAGGTCATGATGATTGTTTTTCCATAAGCTTGTTTATCTGGTATGAGTTTAAATCTTTGCAAGTTCTTTATGGTAGCAGGTTGAAGTTATGTCATTATGCTTTCATTCCTTTAAGATACATAAGTAATTGAGTGCAACAATAGTATATCTTCATGAATTAGAACAATTTCTTGATTTCATTTCAAAAGTAAATAAGTGTCATGTGAGTGTGACTGTTGAAATAGTCTGAAATTACAGACGTAAATTTATTTTCAGTATTGCTGCAAGTTTTATTTGGTGATTAAAGTGTGGAAGAAGAGTTTGATTATTTATGACAATTTTTAGAAGGATGTGCACATCGAAATTAGATAACAGTGGATTAAGTTGCTTCATAGTTCTTTAGAAATATGGCTGATGAAGGAGTAATCTTTTGAAGACATTTAGTTCAGAGTTCAATGATGGTTTGATTTGATTAGATGTATAACCTACCAAGCATTTTCCTGTAAGGTAGAATATCCAGATGTTGAGTATGATTTTCTTGAAAGAGATAAGGAATTCAAGCATTACGTGGACTATCATTAGAGCATATACATAGCAATGAATTCAATACTCCTTTTATGAAAGATAATACAATCTTTCAATAGTTGATTAAAGAAGGTTTTATAGTTAGTATCAAGTTATTAGAGTTGTTGATAACTAGTTGAAGACATATTCTTTCTCCATTTCTACACATATGGTGTCAGTTCCTCAAAGTTTATCTTCCCGAGTTGAATTTTTATGTAGGTTGTTTATAGCAATATAATTAGCTCATCAAACTTTTCAAAATTTTCTCTTCCAAGTGCTTTGGTGAAGATGTCCGCAATTTTCTCATTCGAGGAACAATATCTAAAGTGAATAGTCTTGGAATCTACATGATATCAAATCAGATGGTACTTTGTGTTGATGTGCTTTGTTTGATCATGGAATCTAGGATTCCTGGCCAACTTAGGTGTAGAAGTATTGTCAGCTAGAAGAGGAGAAAAATTGACCTTATCCCGCAAATCTTCAAGTATTTTTCTGAGCCACACAATCTCAATCTCAATCTCCTTTATCGCTTCTATTGTTGCCACATATTCTGCCTATGTTGTGTAATCTACTGGAACTAATTGTTTGTGTGATCTACAGGAGACAGTCATTGATCCAAGACTCATGAGATATCCTAAAGTGGACACTCCATTTTATTTATCCCCATAAAAGTCTAAATCAGAATATCCAATCACGTTGAAGTCATCCACCTTAGAATACTTGAGTCAAAAGTCTTGATTTCCCTTCAAGTATTTTAGAAATCCTTTATAGCAAGTCAATGTCCTTCCCAAGGTTTTTGATAAACTTGAAAATAATCCCAACATGATTGAAATATATGGTATGGTGATGGTAAGGTAGACAACACTTCGCACAAGTTATCTGTACTAGGTTTCATACTCAAATTCATTCCCTTATTTTGATGTGAGCTTCAAATTTTGTTCCATTGGAGTAGAGAGAGGGTTACACTCATGTTACACATCAAAATTACTCATTACGATGATGGCCTATTGTCGTCATTACCAATGTCGCAAGTGTCACATTTCACCCACAAGTGTCACAAATATCATACTGTCATCTTGCCTATGTCATGTCTCAGACGACATTATCAAGAACACTTGCAAGACACCTCAAAATATTGGTTTTGAAGAGGAGAAGTCATTTGACAAAGAGTACAAGTCTTTTGCCATGGAAAAAGCCACTCAAAAATCAATTTTAGAAGGCAACGTTCCCCTATACACTATCAAGGAGTGCCAACGCTCTGTGATCTCTTTTGGGGGAGTGTTCCAATGCTCTGTGCCCCATTCTGAGGGAGCGTTGGCCTTTCTTGAGTGAATTTTTTGATTGTTGAGAGAAATTAGGGAAGAATCCCTTCATATATGGAGTTGGTTAGATTCGGATCTGAGGTCAAGGCTTGATCTTAGGGAAGATCCACAACTAAAGGAGAAGAATCCTCAACCTATCCCAATAATCTCTTAAGTGGTTAGGCCTCTCCAAGCCTATATAAGGAGGCCTCCTCATGATAGAAGGGGAGACATTGAAAAACATCAAACTTATGATCTCATAAGGGAGATATCATTGAAGCATCATCATTCTGTGTGTGGATTATTTGAGCAAGGGTCTGGACAAAGAGAGCTTGGTGAAGCTGCTGCATCTACATTTATGGTTTTAAGCACTTTGCTTTGTTTTCATTAATATAAATATGTGCTTGGCCCGTTTCCTTCAAATTTGTGTATGTTTCATGAATTTTTTCTTTATTAGATAGATATGGTTTCAAGCTAATCTTAATAGAATAGGAAGCTTGTTCTTCCTTTGTTTGTATTGCAGGACCTTCTGAAGAACTTGGAGATCAAGATCATCCCAGATTGAGCGAGGACAAACGTCGGTAAAGGTATTTACCTTTCTTTCTTCTTCTTCCTTGAATAGTTTAGCTTCATGAAAAGGAATGTCAGTGTCCAAATTAGCACCTTTCTGTCTTGGTTATAGGGGTCTAGTATCCAAGAGGAAATCCACTTATCTAAAGGGGGATTATCCTGTAACATAAATTGACGACTCCACTGGGGAGGAACTTTGATTTTTGATTCCTTTCCTGGGTCTTGTTTTATCCTTTGCTCATCTTTGACCTTATTCATACTGCATCTCTGTCTCTAATTCTTAGAGATGTGTTGACTGGCTCTTTACCTCATCTCATACACTTTGATTTTCTGAGTTTGCTTGAATTTTTGGATTTTTGGGCATTTTTCTGATTTTTTAGTGGCCAGCGCCCCCCTGCCTCTTCTACCAGAGCATTGGCGCTCTCTGCCAAGCTTACACAAAAAGTTGCAACACTCTGGTGCCTTTGACACCAGAGCGCTGCCCCTTTTCTGTTAAAATCTTGTAGGAGCTTAATCTCTGAATTCATTTTCTTGTTGTTTGCACTTGCTCAAAATCCTTACAACCTCAATACATCTTTGTCTTGGCCTTTAACACTTTGCTTTCTAAGAATTGATCATATTTTGTTTGGAATTTTGATATTTTTTCCTTACCTTCAAGTCACTCTTTGTCTTTGACGATTTAGAGTCAACTTATTGTTTTCCTCTCATTTATCTAACTGAGTGAAAGCTTTTGTAAGGAAATTCAAAGGTCTATGCACCTTTCCATTTGATCTCTGAGGTATTTTCTCTAAGAATTTCCTCCTTTCTGGATTTGGTTTTATTTTTCTTGTTTGATCACAACGAGGGTGTTTTTTTTGTTTATGTGAAGTTTGCTTCCGGTTGCTTAAATATCACAAATCTTGAAGTCTGATTAACATAGGACACTTTATATCAAATTGATTATCAGTCACATATAAACATTTTAGCATTGTATCAGATTTTTGATTGAGGACTATTGCATGAGGTCATTGCATCTTAGTGTTTGAAAGTGAAAGGAAAATCCTTCTCCTTACCTTAAATAAAAATTCATTGAAAGAAAAGACTTCTTATCATTTCTTATGCATGTTTTTGGAATTGAGTCATGATATCATCAATTTTCACTCTCATACACCTCTGAGTAAACAACAACCTTAAAATCAAGTGCTTAACTAAAATTCATCAGACATTTTTACATTTTCTGTTAGAAAACCTACATTAGCTTAAGGTGTAGGGCTTTGGAATAGGTTGAAAGGATAACTTTCCAAAGGATGTCAAGAGCAAAACATTAGCATGTTCGCGATAGGGAGAGGCAGGATCAATTTATTAGAGTATATAAGTTTCTAGGATCCCCATCACCCGGGGGTCACACATGAGGTGCGTGTTGAGGAGGGATTCTTGATTATCCCTCATTAGTTCAACCATTCACTTCAAGTAGTTAGATGCGTATATTGGGGATAACTAGGGGTTTATCTCTTCCCATTTGGTCTGATTGCCCGTGATTTGGCGAATCTGTTACGTGGTCCTCTAAGAGTTCCTCTTGGGCCACTTGTGCTCGATTCTCTTGAAGGATTTGGACTTGTTATCCTACCACCCATACGTTTGGACTAGGCTATTCGGCTGCCCACCAGGGGGCTAGCTTGGGGTTGGTGACCTTAGTAGCCATAATCTTGAGGGTCCCACACAAGGTGACAGTGAATGGAAGTCATTGTACAGGCAGGCGTTGGTTAAACTCACTTGAGCTCCTTGGATGGTAAATCCACATTTCTTGTGTGGAATCTTGGCCACCAAGGTATAAGTTTGTTAAGCAGGCTGCCAATGTAGCCCGGTGTTGCTCTATCCCACCCCCTTCCTATATTTATCTCACAATGTTGGATTTCATCACCAACTAGTGGTTTTCATTGTGGGAAGGTTTGTTTGATTGTTTGCTTCACAAATTCATATCGTGTGTTGGTTTATTTGGAGTTAGTGGACCATGCATTCAAATTCGGTGTTAATGACACAACACACAGGAGTACCAATGGAGGAACCCCTTGTCACGGGGAACCTTTCACCTTTCCTTCTTTGGAAACCTTGGTCCTCCATACATTGCACACTGAGTCTTCGGGACTCACCATTGGATTCTTTGGTTTTGGTTGTTCCCCACTCCGGTGATCTCAAATCTTCCAGTCATTTTAAAACACACCCTAATACTTTAGATGCCGGTACACCACCCACACATCAACCTCATTTAGGCTTTTCTCCTTCTTCACCCATTAGAGTCTCCCTTCCCTTTCTCCTTCTTCTCCTGAGTGAAGCTCTGAAGCAAGTAGCCAGTTGATAGGAGAGAATAGAAGAGAAGGGCAGAAAGGATCCAGCCTCCAACCATATTGGATGTTGGATCCAAGCAACCATTCATTAATAGTATTGGGGTGTTGATGGGGTCAACAAGATGCGTCAAAGAATCCCGAAACCCAATTTCCCTTGTAGTCTTTGTAAGGTGACCACTTTAGAGTTTCCACGGTCTCGGGTCTTAGAAATGTGGTCCTCCACATCATCGGCCTCTACTAGACATGATGGTTATGCCCATCAACTAGTGGCGTTAAGGTTGGTGAGAAGAAGAAATGAAATTTCCTTGTATGTTATGTGAGGGTGATCATTATTCTCACCTTGTCCCTCATTGTAAACTCGAGGAAGCTTCTTCTCTTTGGAAAAGCTTCAAATTCCAATTGGTTATCGTAATATTTCTCCCAACCCCTCATTAGTTGATGGAATTTGGTCAATTTGGTTCCATCCCTGGTCAATTCGGTTGATTAGGTGGTCAATCTAGTTTCATCCTGGTTGAACCACTAACGAAAGTAGTTGATCGATTCAGATCATCGATCAAGCCCACTTTTCATCTGAAAAGTGAAACCAAGTAGTGATCCGGTTCCGCCATTGGTCGATCCCACCCTTCATGCGAAGAGTGCGAGCGTGGTCAATCCACTCCTCTTACGAGTGTCGAAGTGGTTGCTCGGTCCCTTCATGATTAGGTCACGGTTGATCCTTCGTCCAATGCGGTCACGTCCTTAGTTAAACCAATTCACAAAGTGGTTGATCCGATCCTATCATCAGTCAATCCCACCCTTCATCACGAAGAAGAGTGCCAAAGTGGTTTAGCGGTTACATCATCGGTCAATCCACTCCTCCTCTTAAAGAGTGCCAAGCGGTCGATCGGTTTCCACTGTCGACCCCATTCTCCCACCGGAGATGAAACCCAAGTGGTCGATTTGATATCGTTATCAATCGATCCTACTCTCTCACTAGAAAGTAAGCTGATATTTCCCACAATTTTCTCATTGACACATAATCTATGCTCGTGTTGGGGCATTCCTCCTTCTCCCATGAAATCCCCTCCAAGCAATGAGGCCATCATTTTTTATTGGGGTTTGCTAACTAGACCTTGTCTTCCCTCTCACATTCCTTTTAATATTACAATACGAGGGTTTGTGGTCGGGGCGTTCCTCATGCGTTGATAGATGAAGGTTTTTCCATTAGTATTTTGTCCTCTCTTGGTTGGCAAACTTTAGGTTATCCTCGACACGTCTTTGGTTACCAATTTGTTTTTCTTTTAGCAGGAAGAACCGGACACCCTCTAAGGATCCTTCTCGGAGTTTCATTAACTTTGGGAGGGAAAAAGTCTTTATTGATGTTATGGTGGTCCAAGACCCCTTGGATTTCGATTTACTCCTTAGGAGAGATTATGTTTATTCCACGAAAGCTATTGTGGCCACTTTTTTCATGTGATATATTTCAGAGCCGCGATGGAGGAATGGTGACTATTGATCAAATTTTGTTTATTGGCCTTGACATGACCATAAAATTGATGACCTCCCTAAATGGTTCTTATATGTAGTCGATATCACCCACATATGGGTCAATTATGTGGCATTGTCCCATGACTTCAACTTAGATGACTTGGATCGGTAGTTGACATGGTGATCTCTTTGGTAGGGATTTTGGAGCCTAATCTTTCCCCCATTACCCCTATTGAATCTCTTGACATACATTGTTTCTAGAGCATTGTTCTTTCATCCAATGAAAGAGATCTTTTGGAAGCCATGGCGGGATTTTCCTTGACCTTTACATGTGTTCCTTCCAGAGCATTGTTCTTTCATCCAATGAAGATCTTTTGGAAGCCATGACTGAGTTTTTCCCCTTGACATGGTGTCCTTCCAGAGCGTTATCTTCTTGGAAGCCATGATAAAAAAGAGGTTACGAGCATAGTTTTCTTCTCTGTAGCAAGCTCGTTAAAAAATGAAACAAAGGTCTTTAACATAGTTTTCCTCTCTTTGGCAATCTCGTTAAAAAATAAAATAGAAATATGGGGATTCAACCTGGAGCCTTGAGCATAGTTCTTTTCCTGTGTCAAGATCGTTAAAAAATGAAACAGTCACCTCTCCTGTCAGGTCGAGTCTTTCGCCAGATCTTGTAGATGTCGAGTCGAGTCTTTCATTAGGTCTCGTATTTGAACCTTCATTTCATCCACCTGTATCCTTTTTCTCCTTCTATTACAGAAATTGGTGACAACATCAAAGTCGATGAATGATTTGAAGCTTGGGGGGCATGTCTCCAACCTTTGATTATCATTCTGGAGCTAAGCCACTAGATTTTCAAGCTGGGGGCATACCGAGCTTAGTCTTTGTTCCTTCTCATGCTCATAAATACATGAGAATGTAACCAAGTATACTTTTATCACTTTTTTAGACTCGTAAAGGTTATACGAAAAATGAACCCTTTGGAGTATCCTTTAAGCTCTTTTCAGACTCTCTAAACGTGAAAATATTGTCGAGTGATCTTGCTTCCTTTCCCACTCGTTAAAAGGTTTGAAAGGGCATCTTTCAAGTGGTAGTTTATCTCTTTTTCGGCCTCGCAAGAATAAAATTACAAAAAAGGACAACCTTGGAGTCATCTTTAAGTTCTTTTCAGACTCTCTAAACATGAAAAATCACTGAGTTTACCTTCTCTGGACTCGTTAAACAAATCATACATTGAAGGGCCCATATGGGATCGAACCCTTACTTCTTCCAGTTCATTAAAAAAATGAACAGGGACTTACCAAAGGTGAGTTATGTCGAGCATGTGTTACCCTCCTCGAGCTCGTTAAATAAAAAAGAGGTACTCGTCTATCTGGATGGGGGAAAAAATTGAAAGAAGCAAGCCAATCAGTTTTTGAGAACATTACCAGTAACTCTTACAATCGCCCTTGAACACGACACTTTGTCTTTGCACGCATTTTAATTTTTTGAACCTCTGTACTGTACCAATCCTTTGATTTTTCTTACTCCTTTGGGTCACCCGACGAAAGTCACCGTATCCATTGCATCATCATGTTTTGGTCCATGTCATTTTTTTGTTGTTGTGCCTCAGTGTTCAAGGGAAGTATCCGCCTCGAGATTCAACCATCACAAATATCCTGTTTCAATACCTTGGTCAATCCATGTTCTTTTGATCCACCAATTTACATCTCTGTGTCAGTTTCTTGTCATTGATGGGGGATACATCAATGCCCTCCTTTGACGATTTTGTTCCTGTCGACTTTAACACATTATCCGGGAACTAGACTTAGAAACCAGTTAGTACCTTGGGAACAACAGGCCTCAATGGAAGGCCTCCTCACGTCCGACAATGGGTTTACATCATTGACCTTTGATTGGATGATTCCATGGATGTTCAACTTTAGCTTATTTATTCACATTCGCTAGAATGTACCAGGGTACCTTGGGAATCATTGACATCAATGGTGATTTCCCTCGCACTTGTTAACGATTTACCTCATTGAACGATAATCAAGTGTTTTCTGCCATGTTCGAAATCAGGACATCTATTCACATGGTTAGATTTGTACTACATCGGGATCAGTAAGAAGACCCTGGGTTGATTCATCACTCTTATATGTACTTTTCCTAGGTTGCGACGGAGTTTCTTTTGAACATTGACACATATACTATCACATAGATCCACTTTGTATTGGTCGTGGCTACGATCGGTTCAGGTCATAGGAGTATAGATCCACATTGTATCCTCAGTGGATATACCTTTTGGTCAATATAATTATGGATCCATAGTGTATTTTATGGCAGCCATACCTTGAAAGTCTTTATCACTCAAGCATAGGTATGCCTGCCTTGGTTTTGAAACATGTCATAATATTTGTTTGATGGTTGTGTGCAGCTTCTTCCAGGTTCTCTGAATCCATACCCTTGCTCGAAAAAGTCTACAAAGTACTTCAGTCATCAGTTCTCATCTTCTAACTTCTCACTTTGGGGGACAATCTGTTACACATCAAAATTATTCATTACAATGATGGCCTAGTGTCGTCATTACTAATGTCGCAAGTGTCGCATTTCACCCACAAGTGTCACAAATATCATACTGTCATCTTGCCTATGTCGTTTCTCGGACTACATTATCAAGAACACTTGCAAGACACCTCAAAAGACTGGTTTTGAAGAGGATAAGTCATTGGACAAAGAGTACAAGTCTTTTGCAATGGAAAAAGCCACTCAAAAATCAATTTTGGAAGGCAACTCCTCTATACACTGTCAGGGAGTGCCAACTCTTTGTGATCTATTTTGGGGGAGAGTTCCAACACTCTGTGCCCCATTCTGAGGGAGTGCTGGCCTTTTTTGAGAGAATTTTTGGATTGTTGAGAGAAATCCAGGAAGAATCCCTTCATATCTGGAGTTGGTTGGATTCAGATCTGAGTTCAAGGCTTGATCTTAGGGAAGATCCATAACTGAAGGAGAAGAATCCTCAACCTATCCCAAGAATATCTTAAGTGGTTAGGCCTCTCCAAGCCTATATAAGGAGGCCTCCTCATGGTAGAAGGGGAGACATTGAAAAGCATCAAACTTATGATCTCATAAGGGAGATATCATTGAAGCATCATCATTCTGTGTGTCGATTATTTGAGCAAGGGTCTGGACAAAGAGAGCTTTGTGAAGCTGTTGCATCTATATCTATGGTTGTAATCACTTTTCTTTGTTTTCATTAATATAAATATGTGCTTGGCTTGTTTCCTTCAAATTTGTGTATGTTTCATGAATTTGTTCTTTATTTGATAGATCTGGTTTCAAGCTAATATTAGTAGAATAGGAAGCTTTTTCTGTCTTTGTTTGTATTGCAGGACCTTCTGAAGAACTTGGAGATCAAGATCATCTTGGATCGAGCGAGGACAAACGTCGGCAAAGGTATTTACCTTTCTTTCTTCTTCTTCCTTGAATAGTTTAGCTTCATGAAAAGGAATGTCAGTGTCCACATTAACACCTTTCTGTCTTGGTTATAGGGGTCTAGTATCCAAGAGGAAATCCACTTGTCCACAGGGGGATTATCCTGTAACAACTCAGCCATGCCAAACTTGTTCAACAATTCTCCAATGTACTTCTTTTGGGAGATGAATATATACTTT
This sequence comes from Picea sitchensis, assembly GCA_010110895.2. Taxonomy (NCBI): domain Eukaryota; kingdom Viridiplantae; phylum Streptophyta; class Pinopsida; order Pinales; family Pinaceae; genus Picea; species Picea sitchensis. The sequence goes on along the minus strand of SNQJ01S0007881.1, from coordinate 155,676 downwards.
GGATTTTGAGTCACTTCAATGCCCAAGCAGTAGTGAAGATGTCCCAAATCTGTCATCTCAAATTCTTTCTTCAATTATTTCTTTAAGGATGCAAAATAAATTTGATTGTTCCTTGTTATCAACAAATCATATACATAAACTACAAGATATACAATAATTTTTCCAACTTTCTTGACAAACAAAATTGCATCATCAAGATTAAAGTGCTTGAAATTCAATTTCAGAAGATGCTTAATTAGCTTTTCATACCAAACTCGTAGTGCTTGTTTCAAACCATATAAGGATTTGATTAGTTTACATACTTTTTGTTCTTTTTCCCTTCACAACAAAACCTCCTGGCAGAGACATGAAGACATTCTCTTTCAAGTCTTCATTCAAGAAAACAACCTTCACATCTATTTGATGAAATTTCCATCCATTATGTGCTGCCAAGGAAAATAGAGTACAAATGGTAGCCCATTTTTTCATGGGGGAAAAGTATCCTCATAATCAATGCCTTCTTTCTGTGCAAATCCTTTTGACACGAGCCTTGCTTTGTACTTGTCAAGTGATCCATCTGATTCAAACTTGTTCTTAAAGATCCACTTGCAACCAATTGATTTGGTTCTGAATGGATGGTCCACCAAATTCCATGCCCCATTCTTGATGAGAGCATCGTGCTCCTTCTGCATAAATTATTTCCACTCATCACAATAAGCAACTTCTTTAAAGGAATTTGGTTCAAATCTAGAAGATAAATTCAATTCACAATCATATGAAACATCTATATCATGTACATCACATGAATCTGAACTATCTACATCACCTCCATCTTGCCTTGTAGAGATTCTAGTTCCAGTGTTTCCAACTTCATCAGGATTAACACTTTAAATTGTCTTTATGATCCACTTTGGTTGACCTTTCTGAAATGCTATAGGTTTCTCCTTTCAATCCTCTTAATCACATCATCCAAATGAACTTCCTATTATGATGAAGTGGCTGGAACTTCTTAATGAGGGGGAAATGGTGCTTCAAAAGGAGATTCCATAGATTGATTCAAGATAGGAATCCCCCTTCAAGATGTGTTATCTCATCATGAAATTCATTATATGTATTTACAAGGGTGAATATCTACAGATGATCAAGTTATTACTCAACAATTTTGTCATTCTTGGTGGATTTAAGAAAAATCAAATCTCTGGAAAGAATGAGCTTCTCGTTTACCTCATCGTAAAGACGATACACCTTGGTGGTATTTGAGTACCCCATGAAGATGCACTTACAACTCTTTGCATAAATATTGTTTCTTTTCTCCTTAGGAATTAAGGCATATCAGGTGGAACCAAAGACCTTGAGATGCCTCACCAAAGGAATGTGTCTATACCACATTCCATAAGGAGTCTTGTTCCTAAGAGCATGATATGGACTCTTATGTTTCACATATATTTCACTTAGAACTTCATCAGCCCAAAACATCAATTTCACATTTTTGAAAAACATCATGGAACGAACCATATTTAGGAGTTCATGTTCATTCTTTCAGTTACACCATTTGTTGAGGATTGTATGGAACCATGCTTTGATGTTGAATCCCATGTTGGAAAAGACAATTTTCAAATGCATTAGATGTATATTATCCTCCATTATTAGTACGAAGAGTGCCAATATGTGATTGTACTTCATTTTGGATCCATACATGAAAATTTTTAAAAGTTTGAAAAGTATGTGATTTATCTTTCAACAAGTACACCCAACACATCCTGGTGTAAATCATAAATAAAAGACATGATATATTTGTTGCCATTAGAAGATGGAACAAGCATGGGGCCACACAAATTAGAATGTATCAATCCAATTTTTATACATGCCTTGGAAGTGGAATCATGGAAAGGTTGCTTGCTATGCTTTCCAAGGATACAAATATTACATTGCTTCAATTTCCTAGGAATAGTATGCAAATAAAAAAAACACTATTATTTTTCAACAAAAGAAGGTTATCATAATTAATGCATCCAAATATAGCATGCCATAAAAGACTAAATGACAATGTACCTTCATTATGGTGAGAGAGGTATGCATAATCATGTGCATGAACAAATGCCCCTTTCAGCTTCAACAATCTTTCATCCTCCACTCATGTCATAACGACCATGTTGTCAAAAGTATTCCTTATTTCAACTTTTCCATCAAAGATATGAATAGAGTGGCCTTGTTTTTAAATGTGCAAAAAATATATCAAGTTCCTTCACATCTTGGGAATATAGAGCACATCATGCAAAAGAAAATCCGAGAATCCAGGAAATTTAAGACTGGTGGTGCTAATTCCCGAAGTTTTGAGACTTGATTTATCTGTAAAATAGACTATATCATCTACATAGTCATTAAAATGTTCAAATAAGTCTCTCTAGAAGTTCATGTGCATGTTTCACCTGTGTCATGCAGCCATGCATCTCTCCAAGAAGCAAATGGAGTGTTAAATAAATCTTCATTTACTCCAATATTGCAATGGGAAACAATATAATGAGCAGATTCAGGTGCTTTACCTTTCACCAGATCTGATACTTTATCTTTGTCTTCTTCCTGATCTTGCTTGGATTTGATATTCTCCCAAGGGATTTTGCATATCTTTGTGTAAGTTCCATTATTGTCGCAATGGACACAGTGAAGATTGGATCTCTCACCTTGATTGTACCTACACCCTTTGTTGGATTACTGAGAGGGGGGGTGAATCAATAATAGAGCAATTTAATCCCTTTTCACCATAAAATGCAAGTGTTATATCAATGTAGCATTATCATCCAATAGTTTCAGAGTAAATAAACAATGAACAAATGAGCAATCACAAACATACACAATACACTAGTGTTTTACGTGGAAACCCAAAGCGGGAGAAAACCACAAAATTCTTTTTCTTATATGTCTTAAGAATTACATTCATTGGAAGCACCAACTTCCTTTGTTTTCCAGTTGCAACTGGAAGGAGGCTTCAACCCCCTAGTTTCTCAGGCTACAACCTAAAGGAAGCTCCAACTCCCCAATTCTCTGGCTACAACCAGAAGGAGGCTACAACCCCCTAGTTTCTCAGGCTACAACCTGAGGGAAGATCCAAATACCCAATTATCTGGCTACAAATAGAAGGAGGCTACAACCCCCTATGTTCTCTGGCTACAACCGGAAGGTGCCTACAACCACCTATCCTTTCCCCATC
>SNQJ01S0007881.1:136241-146249 GCA_010110895.2 Picea sitchensis | reverse complement strand
CTACCGGACTTTCTTCAAGGGTTGACATCAATGAAAACCAACCCAATTAATTGACACCCTTGCCTATGAAATAATTTCTTCCACATCCTCTTTCATTGTCTTCTCCTCTAGAAGAACCATATGATTGATTCTTCCCTTTTCGAGCAAGGCATTTGGTCTCTCTAGTGGGATGATTTGTCTTATTTCCGAAATCTTTCTCACATTTTGCAACTTTCTCCACCAAAGAGTCAAATGTGATGGCTTCATTTGGCCATTAGCTTGTAGGGATTCAAGTAAGTGAGAATATGTAGGGTAGAGGGCCTTAATGAAGGTTGTGAGAGGAATTTCTATCTTCAATCCAGTGGCACCGATGTCATGCATGATGGATTTGATCTCAAAAGATATAGCCATGGGATCATCATCCTTCAAGTCTAGTTTGAATTACAAGTGTGAGTGTGAGTCATACAAATCCTTCAATTTCTTTAAAGCACCATAGAAATAATATGGCCACTCACCTCTTCACTTACCATAACAACAATCAAGACATGAGATTTCTTGTGTTTATTCTTCCATGTGGCAAGCTCCTTATCCGTTGTATGCTTGGTAGGTCCATTTTCATCCTCTCCTTCACAAATGCCATCCCACAAATCGTTAAAAATCAGAGTATGTTTGATCTTTCTAGACCATTATGTGAAGAAACACACAACAAATTAATGGAGCAATTAAATTAAAAAATAATGCACACCCAACTCAAACTTATTCATTACCAAAGCATACATTTATACATAGAGAGGAGATGTCTCGGGAGTCAACCATCTCCTATAATCTGTCAACAATCAATCCTCAATTCACTCAACAATCGCTCCACAAATCTCTCAAACATGTTTCTCTAACTCTAATTAGACAGTTGAGATATAACAAATAACAATAATTAATTTAGAACATACAAATGAATCATTATTCCAACATTTCAAGATCATCTCTGAATTTGCGAAACTTTTCCTTTGATAGTGCTTTGGTGAATATATCTACTACCTGATCTTCTATTCTGCAATACATAATCTCGATCACACCTTGTTGAACCAAATCCCAAACAAAATGATGTTAAATATCATCATGCTTGGTCTTCTTGTGAAAAATTGGATTCTTGGTCATTTGARTAACACTTTGATTATCACATATCAACTGAGTGGGTTGTTCCTGCTGCTCATGTAGATCCTCCARAATTCTTCTTAACCACACTGCTTCACATGTTGTTGTCATTGCATCTTTATACTCTGCTTTTGTTGYGAAGAGAGAAACTACAGGTTGTTTTTTAATACTCTAAGAAATTGTTGTTGAACCCATGCTAAATGAATATCCTGAGGTTGATTTCCTGTCATCCATGTAGCCTGCCCAATTTGAATATGTATAACCAATCAGAGTGAAATATTTGTAGATCTGTATACTAAACCATAGCCAATTGTACTAGGCAAATATCTCAAAATCCTCTGAGCTACTTTCCAATACAATTCCTTGGGTTCTGCCATAAATCTTCATACCATACTGATATATATATATATATATATATATGTGTGTGTGTGTGTGTGTGTGTGTGTGTGTGTGTGTGTGTGAGTTGTATTTAAGTCATCAATGCGAGGTAAAGTATACTTATTCTTAATCATCATCTTATTAAGTTGTATGTAAGCAATGCACAACCTAAAAGTTGCATCCTTATTCTTAACAAATGAGACTAGTGCTCCTCACGATGACACACTAGGTCTGATGTATTGTTTATCCATTAGCTCTTGAAGCTTCATTTTAAGTTCAGTCAACTCGATAGCACTCATCCTTTAAGGTGATTTAGACATAGGTGTAGATCCGAGTACTAAATATATGGTAAAATTTATGTCACTTCTAGGAGGTAATCTTGGATTTTCTTTCGGAAACACATCCTGAAATTCTTGCAGTATAGGATCATCAGTTAACAAATTTTCAACCACCTCATTATTACTTTCAAATATGTGTACAACAAATATCTCACATACTTTCCTTCCATTCCTTTTTAACTACAAAGCCGAAATATATCTTACTGACACACCTCAAGGTATTGCTTTAATTGTTCTGCTTTTGTCGGATTCATCTAAACAGTTAAAATTTTGGTCGCGATAGTTCACAACAATTGAGTGTTTTTCTAGCCAATCCATGCTTATGAGTAAATCATAGGATCCCAAGGGTAAAATTTTTAAATCCACCTTAGTCTCCATTCCATCCATAATTACTATACATTCATTTACCCACTCAACAACCTTTCGTTTAGTTCCTGTAGCTAACTGAACTAGCCAAGATTTCTTATGTATAATTTTATCCAATTTACAGCCTAGGTGAAATATAACTTAATCTTGCACCAGGATCTATTAAAATAGATACAGGTTTATAGTTAATCATACCTTCTATTTCCACCATGGAGGATTGATGATCATCATGTCGATTTTCCAAGGCTGCATTAATCTTATGCATACATATAGCCATGTCATTTACTGTTGTTGCTTCTTGGATGTAGTGTACTGCCATATTTTTGTTCTTGTTTAAATGATAGTCTATGTATAGATGAGGTTCTTTGCAACCCCGACATTGCAATGGTGGTCGAGCTATTTTGTTTACCAAATTTGCAGGTTTACTACTATTTTGAACGGATACACTTTGTAGTCCATTGCATTTGTTTGTTGTCCATATATTGCATATGTTTCTCCTAAATAGTGCATTGTGTGATGGTTGACGTGGATACCTAAATTATTTCTTCTTGGAGTTGAACTTGTCCTTGTTATTATTCTGCCATGTTTTTGTATTTTTATTCCTTTGTTTAAATTGAGTGTAACATAATTTGGCATGCCTTATTACTTTATCCATTGTCCTAGGATTAATAAACTTGATTTTATCCTTGTATGCTTGAGGCAGACAACTCATAAACCGTTGAACCTTTTCCTTTTCCTCTCTAAGGTAAGGTACATATCTCATTAAATTTACACACTTAGTGACAAAATCCTTAGTTTTCAACAATCCTAGTTTGAGATTATGAAATTCCTTGGATTTTTTGTCATAGTATATTTCTATTAAATACTTTTGTTTAAAATACTTTTTTAATATTTTATAATTCAGTTTGTTGCTTCTAATTTTATTCATTGACTTAGTCTCTTGCCACCATATGGAATCTTTACCATTCAATTCTTACACAACCAACCTAGCCCTCATATTGCTTGGGTAGTTATAGATTTGAAAATAGTTCCCCATGTTCAGAAGCCAAGCTTCTACTCCTTCCTCAGACTCACCATCAAAATTGGGTGGCTTGATCTCTTTAAACTCACCAAACAGTTTGTTATCATGCCACTTTTGTTTTTTAGTTTTGGGTAGAGTTTTCTGTAAAGTATTTCTTTCATAATTGTCCTCACTACTTCCTTCAATAATAATCTTTTTTTGTCACTAAACGTTGTGTGATCTCTACATTTGTGTGGTTCATCATTGGAAAATTCTTTTTTTAGTGTTGTTGGAAGTCTGTCCTACATTCTTGTTCTGTTTCATTTTAGTCATGTTCTTAAGTAATATTTCATTTAACTCTTCTTGTTATTTACTAGCCTTTAGTAGTTTTTCATTATCTTCCTTGATGATCTGTAATTTTGCCCTTATGCTACACACTGTTTCCAACAATCATAAGGAATTATCATGTGGTTGTTCACTATGTAGCTCCACATACATCTGTGGACCACTTGGTGTTGATTTTCCAAGATCTTCAGTCATGTCACTCATTTTTCTTGATTATGATATGTGTAAAACACGATTGACGTCAATTCTTTTTGTCTTAAACAAGAATAATGACAATATTTTTATATGTACTATAAAAAACTAAATTGTTGTTCGTTTTGAGCCCATAAKATCTTAGTGTTTGAACYGTGGCTCTGATACCATTTTGTAATGTCACCAATTTTACAATTTATTTATTTTAAATTACTGATAATGCTATTCTCATGTTATCAAAATTTCAATGTCTCATTGCCTAAGTAATTCAAGAGTACGTTCAAGTATTTTCCGATTCATCAATTCTATCTAAAATTGTCATGGTGATCCATGACATGAAAAAATATTCTTACTTTTAAACTCAAGAATGATTTTCGAAGGTTGGTTTCACCTTTAGGTTTAATTGAACCCATTATCAAAACATCTGTTATTCCTTTTTCCCTTGTCTGTTATGTTTTTAACTTAATTAAAAAGGGTTCTTTGCATTCTAACTTATAATCATTTATGTTTATTGTAGAGGCGAAGCTCTCCTACAAAAACTTGGCATAAGTGCACAACATATTGAAGTACTAGCTTCTTATTAAACCTTTATATATATCTCTTGTAACAGTGGGTTTCATCTCTTAACCTTGATTTACCATAGTACTATCATACTCACTATTAGATGCACTACTAGGTTATTGTTTCTCACAGATTTGTAATCAATCCTTTTATAAAGAAATAATATCATTAAAATATATAATACTTATCATAGTTTCCATAGAGGAATACTCTATGAGTGTTTTATATTCACAAACTTATACTTGTTTGGTGCTCCACTTAGGGACATACCAAATTGTATCAATCACAATTGTATACCATGCACTAGTCATTGTTATCAAATGATTTAATTTTATCATGTACTCCCTCTACCTAGAACTAGGAGAGAACTCGACTTTCTAGTTGAGTGGCATCTTGGGTTATCTGACTTGGAAAAGGTAAGATAAGCCACATCATTTTCCAAACTTGATATGAGACAAACTATCTATCATTACCGTTGACATTTAATATTAGTGTATTGTCAAAGTTTCATGGAGGTTTCTCGATATCCAAAAATCATTGAAGAAGAGTCATGATGTTTTTTCTCCACTCGGGATATGCCTTAAGGGTTTTGCCCTTGCTAACAACCAACATTATCATTGTAACTTTTAGGTATTTCTTTCTTTCCAAATCTCATGACTCATTTTTAGAATGTTTATCATAGTGCACCATACTTATATTTACATTTTTCGTTTATGATTACTTCTGATAAAAATCGATTTACTCTTTGCACAGGTTAGGTAATGGACTCGATCTGTACCAAACATGGCTAGGGTAACCACCTACATTCTTCTCGAAGGTAATATTTCTGGTTACAACTAAACTCTCACCCGAACTTTGACTCTTTAGCTATTAGATAATTACATGGCTTAGTCTCTAGATTTTACCCGAGGTTTTTAAGACTTCTTGTTTAGTGACAAATCATTGGTTCCTTGTAGGTCTGATCTGAGAAAAGAGGCTATGATTATAGGTATTGAGAATCTCGATGGAAGATTCAACCTCATAAGGTAACACCAACTCGTTTACTCTCACTCTTCAATGGGTTTTATGTTGTTTGCTTGTGGTTTTTATTTTTAATACCATAATTTCTTCTATACATGGATTCAGTTTATTCCCTTGATCGCACACCGAGATGGGAGGCTACATCAACAGGTATTCTTTTTATTAAGAAACCCATTAAGCTTAAATGCTAAGGAAAGATAACAAACTCCTTCTTGGAGTCACATTATTTACAGGTTGATTCACAAGAGGCGGTCATTCAAACAATGGTTTATCTATATAGTATCACGATGACTCGTATGAGTCTCTTATGTATATTCTTTTTACATTCTTAACTTACAAGTTGGTAACGTCGTCCATAGCTACACCTTAAGGAGGTAGACTCCTAATTAATAACTACGTTGGTGATTGAATATTAAAATAACAGAGTCGTATAGGGTCTCTTGAATCCCTATATCAAGGTGAGGGTTTCATTGATGCTATACTTTATCTCAAATAGTCTATCTTATGTGACCACAACTCTGGTCTAGGGTTTTGAGGGAAACCCTTGAAATATTTTATATAAATATTCTGATAATTATTTTTACAATAAAATTTATTAATGAAAGAGCACATAAATATATATACTTGAATCTTTAACCAATTCTATAATTAATGGTAAATATTTTCTGTCACTACTATATTTCTTTTACTATCTGAAAAGAATAAGCAAGAATAACATATGAAACCAGTTCTGCAATGTATAGTAAATATTTTCTAATACAACTATCTTTCTTTACTATCTAATGAGAATAAGAAAGAATAAAATATGGGTCTACTACAAAAATTATAGGAACAAACTGATTAGAAAATCTAGTTCCTCCCGACCATAGACTAGAAAATCCAAATCACTTGCTCCTGACACCCCGAGCCTAATTCATTATTCCATAGGGACTGAAAATTTCAATAACCTTTTCCAGATAAACCAGAACTTGACTCTTTCACAGAACCGTCAAGCTCAAAATCCTCATCACAATTACTCAACAACGTCCTGCCTCCTCTATACTTGTCTTTCCTTGTCTCACCAAGGAGAAAATAATAGTTTTCCTTGGTATTTTTCCAAGTTAGCCTCATCCCCAACTCTAGGGAATATTCTTGGCCTAACTTTGTGCTAGCTTGTTCACTCTCCCATGGAATAATAAATTACTCTTTTCTAATTGGATTCTCTAATCAGTTTGTCTCTAGTAAAATAAAATAAATTAAAAATAATAATTACAAAAATATTCCTCATCACCAATGTTTAGGGTGATATAATTTTAGCATAAGTCTTTTTCCCAAAAACTCTCATAACATAAATAACCAAAATTAATTTATTCAAATATTTGTAAATGGAGGGACATTACATTACCTTTTGTTCGATGTCAACAACCATTATCACATATAGGGATTAATGCGATACCTTGGTTTCTATTTGACCCCATTGGTGGATTCCTTGTCTTTATCAGTAGTCTACATAATTGGCTACTATTCAGAGAGTCTTTGTCATGTGATATTCCATCTGGTACATGTCAGAGTCATACCTCAGTTTGGTCCTTTCAATCTTTTTGTCTGAGTCCTTCCAAATCTTTGGCCTTCTACTACTCGTGCTAGATGATGGATGATGCATTAATGCTTTCCTTCCAATAGGTCTCTTTCTATCGACTTTGGTACATCTTTCTCTGGGATAGGGATCTAGAGTTATTTTTAGTACCTTAGGGCTTGCAGTCATTAGTGGCAATTTCCCTCGCTATTGACAGTGGGAATACATCAATGTCCCTTGATTGATATATTCTATCAGGTGTTCGACATCAAACCCTTTATGCACACTTGTTAGAATGTACTAGGTACATTGACACCCATTTTCATTATTGATGGCGTGTCTCACGTTTTTTAATGATATACATAAATGACCAGTAATCAAATAGTGTCTCAATGTGTTCGAGCCCAACACATTTATTCTCATAGTGTAGACTCGTACCACGATGGATTTGTTTGAATACTTTGTGTGAAGTACAAGCATCACATCTTTTGTGTTCCTATCTGACTTGTCTTTATTGTACCACCCTCTTCGAAAATGATACTTGCAGAGGATCAATTTGTTCACTCCATTGGTTCCAAATATCCTCTATTTGATTATGAGACATAGATCCACTATGCATCCATTCATGGCTATGATCTATATTTTTGTATGGATCCACTGTGTATTATCTCATTGCCATGATTGCTACTTTTATATATCACTTGGATCCACTGTGTATATTTTTCGTGGCCATGGACATGAGTTATTATTTCATTACTCATGGATCCGTAGTGTACTTGATTTGGCGGTCATGCTTATATCACACTCAAGAATGGGAATGCCTAACTTGAGAAGAGAGTATCTTACTTGTTTTTGTTATAGGTATTGTTCTGGGATTGGTCTTCAACTACTCCTACCCAATGGCCCCTCCACAATCTCATGACTACTTTGTAATGTATTTTGGCCATCGATTTCTCTTATGAGCTCACACATTAGGGGGCATCTGTTATAACATCATTTAACACCACATATGCTCATGATGACCCAATGGCCTTGGTTACATCCCTTTCTCTATTTGAAGGAGAAAAATCCCCCTTTTCCTCCCAAAAAATATCTTAAAAAATCCAATTTTTCTATATGTATGTGACTCTCCTTAAAGAAACTCGCGTACATACGCGACTTTCCAGTTATAAACCTGCGTACATGTATAGTTGGCTTTAAAAAAATCAATCCCAATATTTCAGACGGATTTGACGAGTTCCCTAGGTTCCTGACTTCTTGTAGCTCGTTCATAACTACTCCAACTGTCAAAAGGTAGTATAGAATAGATCCTTGGGACAGAGGAAAATCATATCAAAGAAAGGCATCCTTATGTCATAGTTTTCCTTATAACCCTATAGGACCATGTTTTCCCTTGCTTATGAGATTATCATTCCCCTTGAAAACCCTTGTTTTTAGGATTTGTGTTTCCCCTTTTCTTGTCACGAAGAAATCCATTGCTTCCTTAGACCTACTAGAACACAAATCTTTGGAGGTAGTTATTGTAATCTCTGGCCTTGGGTGGAGGAACTTGGAGCTTGGTTTCAGGACCGTGCCACAACAATTATAGGTTGTAACCAACTTCTATGTTCTTATTAATAAAATATCTCTTGGTCTCGTCCATTTCTATTTGTTGATTCATGATTTTAATGAGATTATTTTATGTCTTGCTTTGAATATATTATGCAATTTGAAATGATCATGTATAGTTAGTTAGCAAATAACTACCCATTTGTAGTTGCATGCTTCTTTGTTTGCAATAGTTTCTGAGGATCATTCTGTAAGAGTTATGGAGAGAAAGTTCTTGAGCGAGATCGACTTCAAATGTTGGTTTCCAAGTATGTTGATCCATAATATATTTGTAGAACGAAATGAATACAGATTATTATCAAAAGATGCTTAATACAAAATAACAGATATACAATTAAACTGGTTTCTATTCAATAATGAAATAAGTTGAAACTGTAAAATGTAGTGGAAACAAGCTTGCTAGAATGATGGCGTCTTATCTCTGAGAAGAGATGTGAAAACTGCGCTCATTCACAAGAAGATGATTACAATGAGGCTTTGAAGGACTTTTTACAATAAACAAGAATGTCAAAAACCTAGACATCTAAAAACCTAACCCTAGGAGATGAAGTGCCAAAAGTCACATGGGCCCCGTTTGGGTAAGTTAGTACATCAACTTGCCGGGGTTGTAACTTTTTCATACGATATTCGTTTTAGATGCACGATAGCCCGTTAGAAAGGTCTATCTGAGGACTACACGTTTTGTTGCTATCTATCAAAGGTCAGTCTAATTGTGGCGAGCCCTAAAAACGTTGTTTAGGGCCTCAAAATGGCCCTGTAAGTCAGGGACCCGAAAACTAGGGAAAATGTGTTCAACATGCATAGAATAGATCTAGCTAGAAAATACCACACACATTTGTAGAGAGAAATTGAGAAAGAAGAATAAGGAGAGAAAGAATGGAAGAATTCTCATTAACTGTTATGAATAATGAATAATTTACACATGATATACTCTGTATAACTCGATGAATGCGAATTAGAGGAGAACGAATGCACCATAGTGGTTGTCTAGAGTGATATGGACACACACCAGCAGTTACAGGAGTGAACTACCACCTAGTCTAGTCTCTCAGGAAGTTACGGGAGTGAACTGCCACCTAGCTGAGTTAACTAGTCAACTAGTTTTCAGTTAACTGACTGAACACAATGTAGTGAGGAGTAGATCAAGGAATCAAGGGTAATGCACCAGTATGGTGATGATCCGAAGGCAAGTGCGCATTAGCATGGTGATGATCCCAATGTTGCATGGTGATAAAACCAATGTAGCATCTAGACTCAACTCAACTAGTCAAACTGAAATGTCAACTGAAAGAGAATATTCTCCAGGTGGAATATTCTCCCCTAAAATATAGGAGATTGGATAATGACTAATTATGACTAATAAACAAGAAAAAAACTTAGGAAAAAGAAATCCTAGTTGTGTGTGAAGTAACTCCAGCACCCCCCGTGAACATCACTATGCTGAAAATAAAGAATAGGTCCTAGCAATGAGGCCGTGTTAGGTACCCAAATACAAAAGATACTCTAAAATAAAG
>SNQJ01S0007881.1:103740-116438 GCA_010110895.2 Picea sitchensis | reverse complement strand
AAAAATTATAAAATTAGGCCAATTTACACCAAAGTCAAGGTTCCATGGCTCTCGTGGTTCCATCGATCACGGTTCCACTGGTTAGGGTTCCACACCCAGGGGCCAAAATTAGGAATAAGACATTTGAGGTAGGATTTGAGAAATCGGGTGTCAAGGAGAAGAGCTACATCATATGGCGATGAAGAACACTATTACTTAGCTATGACANACCTTTCTCTACTTCCCTCTTTCTCTCTACCCCCTCCCTTTCCTTCTCTCTCTCCTCCTCCCGCCCCCAAACCCCAGATAAGGGGGGCCTGGTTGAGGAAATGATTGAAATGGGGAGAATAAAGACAAAAAATCAAGGTGCATGTTAGTGGTGCTTTTAAAAATGAAAATGACAACTCTTGGTAGCTCTCTCCCTATCCCCACTCTCTTCCCTTCTACTTTCATCCTCTTAATTTGAAACCGTGATATGTCCTTCATATTTCATTTAAGGTAAATTACTTAATTAAGATAATTTGAAGTGCTAATGCAGAGTGGATTGTCAAATAACATAATAGAGGTAGGATCAAATGAATCATTATCATTTGTGGAATATTTTCCCTTTTATTAAAGGTTCCTACTATCTCTAAAGCATGCTCCCTCCCTCTCTTTGATCCTTCAAGGTATACTACATCTCCTACTAGTACTTGTATAGATGTTTTTCCTATATAAGTAGTGGTAGACCCTAGTTTTGGAATTGGTCCATATTAGTATCCTCCAAATTCCTTGCCTATATATATTTTTGGGTGACTTCCAATTTAAGTATCATGAGTTCCATAGAAGTTGATTGCAAACTAATACATTATATGAAAGAATATTATCCCTTGCACATTTGATAACCTCTTTGAATTCTATCAAATTTACACTATTGGAACTATAGATGCTACTCATAGATTGAACAATTAGATTTGTGGCATTGCAATGAATTGGGATTATTTGTAAAATCACGAAATATGTTTTCACAATTAAAAGCCTCAAATACAAAATTGGACATGGTTACTCATAGCTTGGTTGAAAGGATGTATCTTAATTGAAATTTGTCTAATAATGTATCCCAAGGATTGGAAATGATGGAAAAACAAAATGATATTAAACTAGTTTATTCCTCGATAAGGTACCAGAATTTTACTAAACAATTTAGCTAAGTGGGATAAAGCCACATATAGTGATACTATAAATTATTGTGGCTAAGCATTTCCAATAGATGAGACATTGAATATATTTGAAGATATGCTCAAGTTAGGGTTTTCACCCAATACAATTACATCATATGGTTCACTAAAAAAATTTAGACATGGACCCCTTTGTGAGTGATACCCAACTCAATAAGGGACGAGTGAAATATAATCTCTATGTAATGCTTGTGCATTCCATATAAATTTTGAATTATCACCATTATTAACATAGTATCATTATTGATGTAGTAGCATATAACTTTGTCAAGGCATTGCCTAATTTGGTTTCTCTATAAATCATTAGATCTATTGCATCACCCCAATTGGATATTGGGCACAAAAAATAATTCTAAGTGGAGAAAATAGTTTCATAAAAGAGTTCAATTATTTGATGAGTAAGGACACGAGCTGCTTTCTATTTTTTTTATTATTAAAGGCCCTAAATAGATATGGAATTCATCTAGATCAGTGGGGATGACAAAGACGGTTTCTACTTTTAGTTAGGAAGAGATGGATAGTGCAAATGTCGTTGGAATGATGAACCTCCTCCTATTGTTCTCTCAAGAAATTCTAATCAAGTAAGATTATTAGAAAAGAAATATGGTTCAACCTAAGAAGGATGTAGGGAAAGAGAGAATGTAAGTCATTAAACATTGAAACCTCCAACAATGATGTATCATCACATGCTATATAGTGTTATCTAGTGTTAGGTTAGTGGTTGGACTCACCAATTTAGTCAGCATGGTCCCTTATTGTTGCATTGTTGAATTATCATGTCGGTTGTAGGGTGAAGGTGGGCTCCACATGTTAGTGTGCAGGTGGGATCCATGAGCTTGTGCTTCTATCGCCTTAGTGTAGGTAGGATTTATGGGCATGACCTCTATGTATTGTGTTGGTGGATTTAGGCACATCAAGGTAGGAGGTAGGTTAGTTTTTTTTTTTTTAATTAAATATATGAAATATACTATGTGTGTGTGTAATATTATATATGTTTTCATCAATTTTCATTGCAATTTTTTGTCGAGTCTAGTGCACTGGTTTAATGAATAATGTGTGCTATATCATCCACTTCTTTGCTAATGGAAGTTTCATTTCATGCAAACAATGGTGTGGTAATCAAGTTGTTTGATGGGTCTACCTAAAAATTGGTTGTGGGACATTTGCAGGGTAGTCAACTTTCACTTTTCTACCTTCTCCACTTGGTAACAATTGAGTGGTAATGTTGGTCAAGATTATATTGGGAGGCACTAAAAAACAAACCCTTGTCCATTATACTTGTATTTTTAGGGATAATTGTGGGCAATCCCTAAGAGGGTTTGTGTCTCAATGTTTTAGTAGGGATTTATCACAGTTGGTTACCAAGTCAAGTGTTTTGTTTCAATGAATACAATGGAACCATATCGTCCACTTCTTTTTTGATGAAACTATCATTTCATGTGAAAAGTGGTGTGGTAAATGACTTGTATGTTGGTTTTTCCTTAAGATTGGTTGTGGGTCAATTGTAGGGTGGTCAACTTTCAGTTTTCTACCAATTCCACTTAGTAAGACAAGTGGTAATGTTTACCATGTTCAGCAATGAAGGCACTGATACAAAAACCCTTCTCCATTCTACTTCAAGTTTTAAGGTTTATTATGGCTCCCTAAGAGGTATTGTCTCTCAATTTTTTCATCGATTTTCGTTGCAGACGGTTTCCAAGTCCAATGCATTGAATCAATAACTTATGTGTACTATATAATCCACTTCTTTATTGATAGAAGTGTCATTTCATGCAAATAGAGGTTATAAGAGAATAATTACACATTATATAAAGAGACAAAAAGAGAGATACCATATCCACACATAAAAATAAATAGTATATATATGATATTTACATATAAATATCATTAGAATGAAAATACAAATATCTTATCAACACTCAAAATTGTATTTTTACATATTTGTGTTTATATAATTTGTGAACTCCAAGTTCTATATAATTGAGTGAGATTACAATCAACCTAGATCCATCTTAAATGATTAAAAAAATTACACCCCAAGATATTTAATCGCACTTGATGCTTGATAGATCCCTCTCAATGCTTGAAATATCCCTCTCGGTTCTTTATATTGACATATGATCATGTAAGAATTACAATTTACCCATGTGACAACATATCTATCATACCGTGATGATGCAAGCATTATCCATGTTATCAATGCACATTGACCGACCCTTGACCAAAGACCATATTATATACGATTTATTGACATAATTGGTCCAATGTATTTTAGGGGTAAAACTGGGATATTAGAAGGAATTGACATTTCTTTTATAGGGTAAGGCTCAACAATTTACTCGACTAAAGGAAGTATGTTGTTTCTTATAATAGAGAGGCAACCAACATTAAAAATTGAGCACATGGAAGCATGTACTTTAAAAGTAGAGTCCTTACCAGTGATGAGGCCATTGTTTCTTGTTATTGGGAAAAAATTTACCTTGAAATTAAGCACATGTGGCAGCATGCACTTGAAAAGTAGAGGCCTTACCAATCCTTGGGTCAATTGTTTTTCTAGATCCCTTATTAGAGACATCTTTTTACATGATGTGGAAGAAGATGCCACAACCTCAAAATAACTATGTTAATGAACAAAATAATTGAGCAGGGCATATTGATCTGTAGAGTATAATTTTGATGATTTCAAGGTCTATTTTTATCCTCATTGCTTGTTTGATCCTTGGAGTTTTTTTTTTTATAATGGATGATTTAGTAAACGATCATGAAAGATATGGATATTTCGATTTGTCTTAGGTAATGTGAACCCATTTTATTTTCATGACTCCTTTTTCTTTTGAATCATTCATTAAGTACAACAATTTTCATCATCATACCCAACAACTTGACAAAATTAACAAAACTTATTGGGATCAAAAGGATGAAGGTTTATTATATTATTAGTAGGATGTGGAGAGGAATTTATATGAGATTTAGTAGCATGAGACTTCTTTAACCTTTTAGTATATACTTCATGTTCAGATGTGAATGACTCAATCTCCTATAAGACTCTTGTTACAAAGACCAAACATGATGACTTTGCTATAGGAGGAGAAAAAAGTAATTAGGTTGGATTGCTCTAGGATATTGTTGATTGCATCCTCATAGGATATAGAATATCCCTTTGGAACTCTAAGTTGAAAAAACAATTATATAATCGACATTATTCAAAGGGGAGGTAGATGCATGGATAACTTCCCTTCAAATACGATCAAAGTCATGAAGACTCATCAAGTTATTTCTTAAGGGATATTAGGTTATGAATGCCAATGTCATATGGCTTGGAAAGGTCAAAGCAGTGCACAAACAAGTCCACCCATTTCTAAAATGATAAAAGAATTTGAGTGCCATGTTACTCAAAGTGAAGCGAATAATTCAAGAATGACATTATACTAGGCCATACACCCAACACATGCTAATGAAAAGGTATCAACTTGAGAAGAAACATCTTCATTCACCTTACCATGAAAAGTACAAAATTGTGGTACATGAAAGGGAAGGGCATAAGGGCTTTCAAAACACGAGGGATTAGATCAGGGTTTTTAGGATATTCAATATAAGAACTACGGACCCCAATAAAAACATAGATTAATGTTTTTTGAAGTACCAAACATTTAAAGAAAGTGCCAAAATATGGAGTGGGCGGTAAAAACAAGAGGATATTATTATATACAAATGGGATTTAATACGCCCTATGATTGTCCAATGCACACGTCACTAAGGATCCATTAGGGGCTCATGTATTGGGGGATTGATGATGAAACTAATAATCTACCCAAGGATCATACATGTGGTGTCACTTCCTTTATATAATCTTTGTGTTTTGAATTGTCATGACTTTCTTATAATGTTCGTTACCTATTATACAAAATCTATAGGGTATCAAAGCTCTATGGTTG
Organism: Picea sitchensis; assembly: GCA_010110895.2. Taxonomy (NCBI): domain Eukaryota; kingdom Viridiplantae; phylum Streptophyta; class Pinopsida; order Pinales; family Pinaceae; genus Picea; species Picea sitchensis. Next base: position 111,307 of record SNQJ01S0007881.1, on the reverse strand, counting down.
CATATGAAAGAAAATATACATCTTGTGACTTTTGTGAGATTTTAGTAAAGGATATGAGAAGTATGGAGATTTCCCCGTGAGTGTTTTTTCCACATTAGGTAAAACTGATTATAAATCCAAGATTAATCCATAAGAAATGCAAAAATCTAATGTTTGAGGAATTTTTCATTTTTAGAGATAGAGAAAATGGTGAACCTAGTAGTTCGTTAAAAATCCCATCTATTCCATGACTCTCCAAAAAAATAATGCATCTAAGATCCTTTAAGCTAATGTAGCATGGATGGTAGGGAAATAGTGAACTTAAGAAACAAAATCTAACATGCTTATGAAGTTAAATAGCTTCATGGATTATGAGAGGTGACATTCACATGGATACAAACATATATTTTTTCTAGAATGGTTAGATATCACAAACCAAAATTGTTCTCTTTATGGGGGATTAAAGTTAATGAACTTTCACCAATTTTATTTGGACGATGCATATGTGGTTACTAAGCATCAGTTGGTAAAGGCATGGATTTTTGCAGTATTTCCTTATGGATACACCACATATTTTGAACAAAGACTATGATCTAGAAAACAAGTATACTTGTGCTAGAGTTTCTCATTCAACTTTAGTGTGTTAGATTTTTTCCTTATTTATGTTGCTAACACAAAACTATGGTGGATAATAACCTTTCACCTACTAATTGGCTTCTTGGGGGTGATTTCAATATGGTGGAATGGTGAGATGATAGAGATGGCGAGTATGTCTATTCACTATAGGTGGAAGATGAAAAATATTGGATGTCTATCACCAGTCTCTTCATATTGAAGCCATAAACTAGAAGCAAACAAAAAAGGTTGACACAAGTTGGTTTACTTGGTCCAATAAGCAAAGAGGTGAGACAAGGATTTTAGCTAGGTTAGATGGATGCTATTGTAACATATTGGACTTTATTTTCTAATAGTTTTATATCTGTAGTTGAGGTCCTTAATTCAACAAAAAAATATAATCATCTACCCATCACCACATCCATGTTAATTGCATAAGAACATAGGAAAGAACAAGTTTTAAGCTTAATTTTTCCCACCTTGAGTCTTTCTAGTGTAGGTAAATCATCAAACAAGTGTGGAATATAGTTCCTCATAATGATTGAAATTTGGGGTGTATTTTTTTGGGAAGATGCATTTTGTTAGAGTGTCCAATTTTTGAGAGGGTGGGGTAAAATAATGGCTAAGAAAATACAAGATGCTTTCCCATAGTTCCTTGCCCTAATGGAAATCTTGAAAATAATTTATTCTTTATTGAACAAGTCCAACCACATCAAGGTGGAAATACATATGGAACCTCCTCCTCCCCTCCCCCCCACTAAATCACATCACACTCAATTATCCATACCTGATCTATGTAGTGGAAAATAATGTAGATTAATATAATATCATACAACATAGAAAATGGCATAAAACATAGAAAAACATAAATCAAAGTAAAAAATAAATCTTATTGATCTTATTGATTGTTAATCTTATTGATCTTCACCCAAATCAATATTTGAATCATTAGGATAAAAATCATTGAAAGGATTGACCATAGCAACGTCATCATCAAATTATTCATATAATACATCTACTTGATCCTTATCTGCATCATCTTTGACTTCTTCGCCTAACACATCTACTTGCTCCTCTACATTATCTTGTTGATATTATTCAATGTAATCTTATTCTAGTACAAAATATTTTAGAGGCCTTCCTCTTGGCTAATATCTAACAACAGATGACCAATTCACTTTACTTGTGGCTGGAATTAACACTTCGGTGATAATTTATTATCCTTCTTCACTTGCTTGAGGGACATCTGTTTATATGGTTGTAGTCTGAAAAATACCTAATCCCCTACTTCAAAACTTCTTTCACTACGATGTTTATCTACTTGTTGTTTCATGTGATTATGTGCCATGGTCACTTTATCCTTTAAGATTTGGAGAACTTGTTGTTGATGATGGATGTGATTTTTCACTGCTTGAACCTTAGATTTTTCTTTTAGAGAAGAAGTGATGGACGGTGGGTGATATCCATAGAGCACCATAAATGGTTTCATTTTTGTTGCAGTATGAAAGGAAGTGTTATACCACCATTCTTCCAAGGGTAACCACTTGAACCATTGTGTTTGTTTATCAGAGACAAAGCAACAAAGGTATCCTTCCAAACATTTGTTCACTATCTCAATTTATCTATCAGATTGAGGATGATAAGATGAGCTATGAGCCAATTGAGTACCCAAACAAGAAAATAATTATGTCCAAAAATGTCTAGTGAATATGGGATCTTTGTCACTTACAATAATATTTGGGCTTCCATGTAGCTTTTGAACTGTCTCCATGAATGCGGTGGCAACTGTACTGGCTTTGAAAGGATGATAGAGTGCACAAAAGTGTGCGTACTTGGTAAATCTATCAACAATCACCATGATGACACTCTGTCCTTCAGACTTCGGTAACCCTGTGATGAAATCCATGGAAACCTCCTCCCAACTCTAACTTGGGATGGCTAATGGTTGTAAAAGACCTGGGGTATTAATTGTTTCCACCTTATTTTTTTGGAAAACCAAACATCCTGTCGCAAACCATTGAACATCAGTTTTAAGGCCATCCCAACAAAATTCCTTCTTGACTCTGTGATAGGTTTTCAAAAATCCTTAGTGCCCTCCTACCGAAGAGGTGTGCAATTCAAAAAGTACCTTTTGTTTGAGTTGGGAGTTCTTACATAAATATAAGCGATATGTGTACCATAGTGAATCATTTTTCCATGTAAATGTACTTGATGCACTAGAATCCTGTTGCAACCTTTGAATGAGAGTCCACACTTTTTTTTTCATTCTTCCATTCATCCCTTGCTTTTGTTATCCAATCAGGTTGGATGATAAAGATAGCAGAGAGAAATGCCTCAACATCTTCATCCTTTCTTGAGAGTGCATCTGCCACAACATTCCACTTCTCTTTTTTTAGATGATTTCAAAATCATAACCCAACATCTTGGTCACCCATTTTTGTTGTTCTTTTGAAGATAGTTTTTGTTCCAAGAAGTATTTAAGACTTTCATGATATTTTTAACCTTGAAGTTCCTGACTATTAGGTAAGGGTGCCATTGCTTCAATGCATGTAGTATTTCCATCATTTCCTTCTCATAAATGGGTTTGTGTAAGTCCTTTCCCTTGACTGGCCAACTTTCAAAAGCAAGGGGCCTTCCTCCTTGCATTGGAATAACAACAATGCCATTTCTTGAGGCATCACATTCCACAATAAAGGTTTTTGTGAAGTCTGGTGTGCTCAATACATGAGCTTTGCACATTGCCTCTTTAAGTTGTTCAAAATCTTGAGTTTCCTCTGGAGTCCATGAAAATGCATCCTTCTTAGTTAATGTCGTTAAAGGTGCTGCTATTCTTCCATAGTTTCGAACAAACTTGTAGTAGTAACTTGTCAAACCCAAAAATCCTCTAAGATTCTTCACTATTTTGGGAATCGGCCAGTCCATCATGACCTTAATCTTGTTAGGGTATACCTTGACACCTTCATGAGATGGTTTGGCATATAATTGTTTTTCCTTTAGTAGTTTTACCACCCTTTCAAGATGTCGAACATGATCCTCCCATGACTTGCTATAGATTAGTATATCATCAAAAAATACTAACACAAATTTTCGAAGGAAGGGCTTGAAAATGTAATTCATCAACCCTTGGAATGTGGAAGGTGCATTTGTAAGGCCAAAAGGCATGAACACAAATTCATAATGGCCTTCATGAGATCTAAATGTTATTTTTGGGATATCTTCTTCCTTCATTCTAATATGATGATACCCTGAACGAAGATCCAACTTTGTGAAGTAGATTTCTCCATGTAGTTCATCTAACAATTCATCAATGATGAGAATCAGGAACTTATAGTTAATGGTGATCTTGTTGAGCTCTCTATAATCTAGACTCATACGCCATGAGCCCTCTTTCTTGAGTACCATTACCACCGATGCATAGTAAGAAATTTGGCTAGGTCTAATAATGCCAGCCTCTAATATTTCTTCAACCATACACTCAATTTCACTCTTCTGGGCATAAGGGTATATGTAAGGCCTGATGCTAGGAGGAAAACTCCCAGGAATTAGGTGAATAACATGATCATGATCACGAGTGGGTGGAGTACCTCTGGGAATATCTTCAAATACTTTGGAATGCTTATCAATAATCCCTTGGAGATCTAGGGGAATAAATGAGATCTAGGGGGATTACACCCTGATGCCCCCTTTTCAATAATTTTTTCATGCCATTAGAGCTTATCACCTTACTAGGTTTCCCTGTGATACCCCTTAACTCAATTTCCTTTCCTTCGAATGAAAATTTCAGAAAAAGTTCTTGAAAATTAAAAGACATCGTTCCCAATGATTGTAACCATTGGACTCTTAATATGACATCAACACCACCCATGGGTATAAAAATCATTGGACTATTCATTACATATTCCCCCATAGTAAAATTGATCTTATGGAATTTTCCTAAGAAATTGATAGTTCCTCCATTTTCAATAATTACTTGAAACTCTGGCGCTGGATATATAAATCAATTGAGAGCTTTGGATAATTTATAGTGAATGAAATTATGAGTACTACTAGAATCAATTAGGACTATTACCTTTTTCTTTTTGATATATCCTTTGATCTTGAGGGTTTTAGGAGTGATAATTCCAACCAATGCATTACATGATATGGTGGGAGTCAACTCTTCATAAGAAATATCATCTATGTTTTCATCTTGAGATGGTTCTTGTTCTTGTTNTTTGATATATCCTTTGATCTTGAGGGTTTTAGGAGTGATAATTCCAACCAATGCATTACATGATATGGTGGGAGTCAACTCTTCATAAGAAATATCATCTACGTTTTCATCTTGAGATGGTTCTTGTTCTTCTTCTTCTTCTTCTTCCTCTTCACAATATATGTAGAATAATTTCTTCTCACCACACTTATGTCCCTTACTGTACTTGCTGTCACAATTAAATCATAAACCTTTCTCTTTTATTTCCTCCAATTGTTGAGGTTTCAACCTTGTAGGTTGACGTGGTTTAGAAGAAGGAACATTATTCTCTCGATAGATGTGAGGATTGGTCCTTCTAGTAGCCATAACCATATTTTTACTTTCAACATTTCTCGCCACCTTGAACGAATTCTGCAATGATTTGGGTTCCCAAAGGTGAACCTCATGTTTAATGTTATTCTTTAAAGTTCCTATGAATACATCAATAAGGTGCTCATCTGGAATATCCATTACCTTTATATTCAATCTTTGGAAGTTCTCAATGTGCTCCACAATTGAACCCTTTTGCTTGAGATTTATCAATTGGCTGAAGAAGGTATTGCTCCTTGTATCCTCATAGTGTGCTATCATTTCTTCCGTGAAAATTGTCCAAGTGACAAGTGATTTGCGAGAACAAATCCATCGATACCACACAAACTGATTGGGTTCTAAATATAAATACGCAATTTGTACCTTTTGTGTGTGTGGCACATCATGTAGATCAAAGAATTGCTCCATCTAGAGTATCCATGTGATTGGATCCTTTCCATCAAACTTACTCATATCAATATTAGGAAAGTGGTTGGTCTTCAACCCAAAGTTGGAGTTTCTCTAGTCTTGATTCATCTTCCTTGTGTCCTCCTCATGAATTTCATGGGATACATTGTCACTTTTAGGTGGTCTCTCTATTAGTTTATTTAGTGTAGAAGTTCCCTTTTTTGGTGGCATGTTGGCGAAGTATCACTGCAAGGTAGGAATTCCTAACTGGCTTAGGTAGAGGTCCTCACATACAAGGGAGTGTCATGTGCTATAGCTCTCTAATATACATGCGGGGTCCAACAATAGTACTCAACCCAATATCTCATGACACTCACTAAGGAGGCTTGACCATGCCCTTAGCCATACTATCCGACTACCCAGGTACTACAGAGTGATCTCCCCTAGTTTTTTTCTCGGTGTACTATATAAACAAGATGACCAAAAGGTTTACACGATAAGTCTTAGGATTCTAGGGGGTTTCCCGATATACGCCAGGTACGTGGGAGCTCAAATCAGTAATAGTGTTGTATAATTCACAATCGTTCGAAAGGGGCCTTTCAATATACTCTAGGTACGTGGAATAACCACACTGTCCCTGGGTTGTAGCGCTGACTAGTAACGAAAAATCCTATGTTTAGAGACGTCGGAACACGTCTATACCTAAAAAAATCCCTAAGTTTCTATAAAATTTATGTGATACTCATTTTATCCAACTTTATTCTACTTTTTTAATCACCCCAATTGGATCTTCTAGTCAAAAGATATGCAAATTTCCAAAAAACAAATTGCACCTTTTAAACCCTGATTTGGAGGTTGTTCTGCTAGCTGGCCTTTCTTTTGTCGTATCTTTAAATTTTCGACCCTTCTAGGTCTGAAATTTAGTTATGTATTTCTCTGATATTTCCTCTCTATAATTCCATAGGTCTGATTAAAATTGGATGTGCCAAGTGGAAGTTATGGTAACTTCCCCACACCTTGCTGATTTTTTTTCCTTTCCACGAGAGTGTACTTGTAAAGCGTGCCAAGTCCACAATATGTGATATATTATTCTAAAACTTGCACCAGAAATACTACAGACTGTCCACTATCCAATAAAATTAGTGTCACTTAATTTGGAACTCATTGAAGAATATATCATTGTTTTACCCGAAACACTTTTTTGAGACTAGTTAATAGGACTAGTCAGCTACCCTATCTTAAATGAGGTGTATCTCCAAAATTATGATGACCCATAAGATGAAATTTTTACAATAGATACCTTGATAATTCCTCTGAATATCCTTTTAGTTTCACGATCTTAATCATCACAGAAATAAATTTATAGCGACAATTCTGAGATGACTAAATTCAGAATTATTCGAGAACCTGATCTTCCACAGGATATATCTATGAAAGTGTAAATCCCTAGACGTTGAGATTTAAAAAAAAAAGTACCTTGATCCATCTAATAAATATCCCCAAGGCATTCCTTCTAAAATTCCCCAGAAACAAAGATATAGAGAAAATTCCAAGGTGTATCAGATGCAACAGCAAAACCCCAAGACCTTGAGCTTTGATTCCAAATGTTAGGAAACAAATATCCAAATAGCATAAAAACATCAGAATAAGTACTCCATGCCTTGACAAAGAGATAATTTCAAATAATAAGCCTCTTTGAGAGGGAAACCTCCTTATACACCACATAAATTCACAAATACAAGATGATTCCAAATGAAAAGGTCTCCTTGGTATATATAGGAGACTAGTAGGTACAATTACAACTAATGGACCCAAGCATACATAAATAAAATAAAAATACAAATGTAATATGCTCCAATTAAGGGGTAATGTGCCACTATTTAGGGCTTAACAACCAGACACCTATAAATAAATGCATATATGTCTATGTGTTGGTTGTGGAGCTTGATTATCTTCATGATTCAAAGGTCTTGCTTCATCCGTGTTTAGATCCCATTTCATGATGGGGGGGTGTGGGGGGGGGGG
>SNQJ01S0007881.1:0-77578 GCA_010110895.2 Picea sitchensis | reverse complement strand
CCCCCCCTCCCCTACGGAATACCACCTTCCTAAAAAAAAAACAATTTTCGCAAGGTTTTACCAGTCATCTTCTGAGGCGTGTTCTAGGAAAACGAATACGTATTTTCAAAAAATGAAAGACATATTCTCCGAAACGGGATGAAATTAAATAAACTCTAGCAGTTTTTTCACTGGTGCCATGGTTTGGGAGAATCGACAACATCTTTAAGCCCTATTTTTCAGGATTCTGGATTTTCCTGTTCGACACATATTTTTCAAACCCAGATCCTAGACAACTGGAGATGAATTTCAAAAAACAGAGAGAGGTTTTTCCTCAAAACAAGATTATATACAAAAACCTCCCCCATATTTTACAAAAACATCTCATATTGGGAGAATCGAAGACTTTCTTGGACCCTATGTTTTTAGAATTTCAGGAGGCGAATCTATTCAAAGGGACAGATGGAAATGAAATCAGAGGGCATCAAGACACCTAGCAACAAATACCAACAACACAATAGAAGTGAAGATAGATTGCGAATGAACCCTTGCTAATCAAGCTCCATAAATCTGAGTATATTTGCATGATCTTTATATCTTTGTAATCTGAAATCAAATTGGTTTAGATTTTCCCAAATTTAATTCTGCTCATTAATGACAGAATTGATTGCAAACAACTTATAAATAATTTTGATTATGAAGTATTAAGGGTTAGTCAGTTGATACCTGTTCATAGGATAGGATTCAGATTGTAAAGCAGTCCACAAAGACCATTTGATTAAGATATCCAATAATACACTGTGACCATTTCAGGATTCTTGTGACAAATTTCTTTGGTGAAGTGTTTCTTTCTCTGTAAATTTGTTCTTTCTGTTATCACCATTACTTCTTATATTATGAATTATTCTGGGAATATTAAGAGAAAAATTTGTTTTAATCTACACTTTGTCTCTGGCTTGGAACGATTTCTGTGTTTTCCACTTAAGATTGAATTCATAATTCTTGATTGCTTTGTTTTTTATTGGACTCCTAGACCTATTTCATCTCCTCCGTGCATTAAATCTTGAGGATCCAGTGAATTTACCTACCCTTCCCTATAATGTTATCCTGTTAGACCTAGTTTTTGATCAATTCGGAACTGTGATTCCATTTTCCCAATGGCCCTTTTTCCCCTGTTCCAACAAAACAATTCAAAACACACAAAAAACCCTGTACTATCATAACTAACCTAACATTATAAACTTAAACAAAGATAAATCATACAGAGAGATCCATCTCTGAGTCTTGGAGGGATAGATCCTTGAATCCAAAGTGGTTTTGTAGTTATCTCTGCCCATTTCTTATTCAGCCTGAAAAATTAAAGAGTGTTAACATAGTGGCGACCATATTGGGGACCTTCCTCAGAATATCATATCAAGCTCCAAATCTGATTATTGATGGTGTACAATGATCAGACACAAGAAGGTTGAATCATCCACCTAGTGACTCCAATCAACTCCAATCAGTTTCAAAGAATCCAGTGGAGGAAGTACCTGAAACATGACAAGACAATCTGAAAAGATCAGGTATGCAAGTTGGAATTTCATCCAAGACATAATAGGTTTTATTTTTAATTATTTCCTCTCTTTTTATGATCCCAACCAAGACCATATTGTTGAAACTTATGTTGATCAAATTCAACCTGATGAGCCTCAAGAGATAAAGCCTAGTTTTACAGTCCCTGTACATACTCCTACACCTGTAAATATTCCAGATAGATACAAGCCCCTTGTCTTACCTCCTATACTCCAAGATTTCCCTGCAAATTATTACAAATATCTTCCCAAGTTTGATGGAGACTATGGTAACATCATTGCTAGAAAACACATTCAGGGGTTTCTTGAATTTTCTTGATCTTTTGAGTGAGGGAAAATGATGTCTACATCCAAAATTTTGCTATGTCTTTGCAAGGTAGAGCTAAGTAATGGTTCAAAAGATTGTCATTTGCAAGCATATCCAATTTTCATCCCGGTTGTAGAAGTCTTCCTTAGTAAATGGGAGATCAAGAGAAATATTTTTCTCATTTTAGAATAATATGATCATTTGAAAAGACATCCAAGAGAAATAGTGCAACACTTTTCATCCATATTCAATCAAGTTTACAATTCAATGCATGTTGATATAAAACCACCTCCTGGTTTAACTCTCTTACACTACCTAGATGCCTTTGATTCAAAGATGTCATTTCAATTGAGAGAAAGGAACGCTACTACACTCAAGGAGATGCAGGACATTGAAATTAGTGTGGAAGCTAATTTACTTATCAAAATTTTAAAGATCAAGGCAAAAGAAAGGAACAAAATAGCAAAGGAGCAGCTGAAATATTCAGAAACTAAACTGGACATTAGGCCGGCCCTGATGAAAGTAGAATCTGAAAGTTATCATGAGAATTGAACTTGTTGTCCATGTTGGACACCTACCACACTTAGAGGGTGAATGAGTGTGGAACTCTTTCCCAAAACTTCCCTCTTGCACAAAAAAGCTCATCAATTAGCATTCAACATTTATTCATTACCCATTGTTGTATTTTATAAGCGGAGTTAGATGTGGGCACATATCATCAACATATATCAACAACATATCATTAAAGTCATCACCACAATGAAAAGAACACCAAAGATAATGTACAATTTTATTTTATTGGACTACAATCCTTGGGGATTTATCAACAACAATTGAAAGAGTACAACTCTACAAGAGCACCCTATCTATATGCAGGGCTTCGACTTACATTTCGGCACCAAGCGAGATGAGGCAACAGAAATCCTCAATAGATGTCAATCTATCAACAGGTACGCGACCTGTTAGTAGTGCATCTAGTGTGTGTACGCACCCTGGTTCACTACAGCCTGTGTGTGAATGTGGTCAGTGTATAATGCAACATGTGTGTGCTTCTAAGTAACTAGGGTTTTCTTTGCTTCACATGCTTCGATCCTCTGCAACCTGCAATCACTTTCTTCTATATTCCCTTGTCAAAGCCGACCCTGGCAGTCCTGTCCATCTAAGCTCTCCAATGGCTTGCTCTGCTCCTCAGCAATCCAATGGATGCTATCTCCAATCGTATGAACAGCTAATTATACCATAGCAATCATGTCCTCTTGAATCTGAAGTGTTTCTCACTCATCAACAAAATCAACCAAAGCAGACCACATCATAGAAGCCATGCCAGAATTCCCTAAGCATTCATAACATATCAAGTAATAGGTATTCCATCGAACAATAATGTAACCATACGGTGTCTCGTGATAGATCACGAGACATGGCCATAGAATGCAGATATGGAACACGCCTCATCATCCAAGAGCTTGGCACCAGTTCAAACAAAAATCTCCATGATTTTATCCACTCCATGCTCCTTACCACGGTCCGACCCTTGTGTACCTCACCTATACACATCCATCCAGCGTGTACCTCACCTATACACAGGCGGCTGTGTCGACATGAAATAGGGTTTTCTTTGAATCCGAGACTTTTTCCATCAAAGATCTGGAGCATTCTGAAACTTTGATCGTCCATGAGATCCTCCCCTCCTCTCTTCCTCAAAATAGATCTTCAATCATGCTCAAAGAAATCCACCAATAGGATACTCTAGAATCTCTCCATCAATACTCCACAAGATATTCACAAGAAGCTCTCCATTGATCCACGGAAGGATTCTTACTAATGTACATTACAAGAGAGATTCTAGTTTCTTATTTATACTTTCATCTTCTAGGTCACAAACCCATTTTAGGTTACTTAACCCACTTTCGGGTCCTTAACCTATTTTCCTTATTTTAGGGTTAACCACTTTCCATGAATGAAAAGTTCTCCAATACTTTATCATTTAAATATTCCTTCTTGATTTTGTCACTTCATTTTATCAATTTAAATAATATTTGCGATTTTTGTCACTTTACTTTATCATTTAAATAACGATTTCTTCTTTCAAACACTTTGACTTCTTTGACCTTGGGGCTTCAGAAAGCCATCATATGGGGGTCCCTTCAACCCATTAGAGCCATAACTCTCAAAGCGTGAGGGGTTATGTGACATTAAATACCATAGGAAATGGCATGTCAAGCACTATCCATCTAGGATAGTTTTCACCAACAACTTCATTGATCTTCATCTCATTAATCCACATGCAAGCATGGATTCCTCAACCATTCTTCTAGGATAACTCAATCCATTAAAGCGTCTTCATGTGATGGATTTCACCATAAAGGGGACCACTTTGGAGTTCATCATTGTGCACCTTATCAACCATGATAAGACAATAATGATTCATCTTTGCATCAATTCTGCTTGCATCATATATAGAAACTATGCATCATGTATCAATGACAGCTCATTGATCCATCTTCATCAATCATCATATCAATGATCCATCTTTATCGGTGGTTTCACTTGGACATATGTCATTCTCATTAAGATCATATCAATGATCCATGTTATCAATTGGTTTCCACTTGGACATCTATCATTCTCATCAAAGGACATCTATCAATGATCCATCTTTTATCAATTGGTTTCACTTGGACATCTATCACTCAATTACTTGACATCAATCAATGACATCAATTAAACCAAACCATTTGCATCAATGACATATGATCAACAATCACCCCAAATAATCAAACCATTGGCATCAACAACATGATCAACCAATATCCCCCTTGGCATTGATGGAAATACCAACATTGATGTCCTTTCCAATTACCAATTATTGATGTCGACATGTATATAAGGCATGCTCTTCATCAATAGTCAATGTGACTATCTCTCCCGTCAATCTCTCCATCAATAGACATCGATCATCAATGTGATTATCTCTCCCCTTGAAGCATCAATGGAAAGAGGGCCATTCTCCTCTTGGTGTTGCTTCCCCTGTCTTGTTGCCATTGTACAATCTCTCCCCTTTTGAAGAGGATATTAATCTGATGTAATGCTGAAAATACATCGAACATACTCCCCATGACCATCACTCCCCACGGAATTATGCCTCTGTTCTCTTTCTTCAAATGCTAGGTCTCTTTTTCTAGGTATGCATCTAATAAACATCTCCTCTTAGAATCATGGGAAGAATGAATCCCCTAAGGGTATGTCTCACCCTATCTTCTTTTGCAAGATGAGCAATATGCTACCATATGGCGATTCTTGGACCTGTTCATACATTAAACTTGTGCCATACCCTTACATCATGAACAAAGATATATGTCATCCAATTAAATAGAGAATCATGAACAATATATCCACCAAGTGCATCATGTACCAAAATGTGCCCACCATGCACAACACCCATGTACATCAACAATGTGCCAAATATATCATCCATGAAATGTATCCACCATATGCCAACATGGTCATCTACCAATATGCCAACATGCATCTACAATTATGCCAAACATGTGCATCCACCAATATGCCAACCATGTGCATCTACCAACATGTCAAAACAATGTATCATATCACTCATGATACGTCTCCATCATGAACCAAGTGCCACAATCGTAATCAAACAAATACCAATGTTGTGAAAATCAAGTAATACCATATATGAGTTTACTACTATCCACAAATACACAAAATGAGGAGTCCCATACATGTATGCCAAGTCCTCCATAAAACATGTACTAATCATCCAACCATATGTCTCAACATGTAGCCCGATCCATATGAAAATGCATGCATGATCAACATATGCTTCCAATAATATCATAAGATCTTGACCATGTACACCACCATCATCACAAAATGATTAATCCTAGCGGATCAACATCCATCCATACTCTTGGGTTGGTGCCATGCACCCAATGTTTATTTTTATTATGCCATTGTGTGATCTCACCGTGAAAAGCTGACAAATAGTGTCGGAACCTACAATAAACAATGTGGGACCTGCTGTCTGAGTTATACCATCATCAAACTCCAAGCCATATGCGTGCCTTTTCCCCAGGCTTTTCAGCATACCGCGTGACCTCTTGCTGGCCCGAGGCGTGTGTGTCTGTGACCTATTCAAGGTCATCGCATGTACTGCGGTATCCACCACTATTACTGTGTGTGCCTTAGTAAATGACACTTTTGAACTTCCTTCAGTCTTTCATTACGATGTGGCTTATACGTCTTCTTCAGCCACTTTTGTAGATGACCTTCTCTTTAGAACTTGAGCTTTGAGTATCCATCTTTTTCAAAGATGTCTCACTTACTCATTCCTTCTTCTAGCCATGCTGTAAGTCCTCAATCATGGAATTTCTTCTTGTGTTCCAATAGTCTTGGGATTTGTGGCCAAAATCCACTACGATTTCCTTAATATCTCATGGAGTTACAATGAACAACAATGTGTGTCCTACTTGATCACATCTCAGCACCTCATGGTGTTATGAAATCTTCATTATATCTTCTTTCATAAGATCTACCTACATTCAAAGGATTTGTGACCATATCCATTACATGAATATTAATTCCCATGAAAATGCTTTCATACCTTTGCTCACGGTGTCCCAAAAATGGCTTCTTGATGTCTTCTTGCTTTGTATTTTGAAATTTTCTTTTACTTGTGTAGATGGTTTCTTTGCAACAGTATCTTCTTTCTTTGATGGACTTACCTCATGCTTCTTTGAGGTGCTTGCTTCTTTATGTTTTATCATCTCCTTTGTATCCAAGACTGATTTATCACATGATGGTCTTTGACATTTCCAAGATCTCATCCAAGATTCTTGAGCTATTCAAGAATTTGTTTGACTTTTCCACCTTCTTTCTAAGGTTAACAATTTCAGCTTCTAATTTGCAACATGAATCTTCCTTTTCATTTATTTGAATCTTCAATAGTTCCTCTATTCTTTTGGATTTTCAATTTGGGTCTTGAGATGGACAATAGTTTTCAAAGCACCTTTAATCTCTTCTTCTACATTCATATCTTCTTTTCCATCTTTTAGTCTTGTGATCTCTTCTTCCTTTTCTTCCTAATTGGAGTCATTATTGCTCTCTTCTTGTTCCTTGATAATTTCTTTTAACTTCAAGATGTACCTTTGACTTCTCCTAAGAAAATTCTTAGTGTTATCTGAAAGATGGTTATAGTCTATATAATAATGATCACTTCTATATCTATATAAGCCTCTTGATTTCCTTTGAAGTTTAATAGATTTCCTTCTATTCTTTTCATGGGATAAATGCCATCAACTTTACACAAACTATTTCTACATCTTCTTCTTCACTTGTAGAGAAAAATTCATCATCATCATTGCAATCAAGGTTTTAGTGTTCTTTACCTTCATTTGAAGTATCTTCACTTACTTCCTTTTATAGCATCAACACATAATTCTTTGCTTTCATCATCAAGATCTTTTTTGTGTAATATCATGATTCTTTATCTTCACTTGAAATGTTTTCAAATCACATTTAGAAATAATGCATTCAATAGTTTTTGATGATTCTTTACCTTTGATGATCTTGATGAAGTGGTATTCAATTTATTCTTCATCTTCCTTGCTTTGATATGTCTCCTCTAGCTTTAGCCATAGATCGCTGGCGAAGTGCATTGTCCCATGCTCTCCTTGATAGGGCTTGAGGAGTCCACTAAGAATTGTCTTGAGAGCCAATGCATCCTTCTTCTTTCCTTCCTTTGAGGTTGCAAACTTTGACTTGTTCTTCAATGGAACATATCCACTTAGATGGTTGCCTTCCAAATGGTACTCCCATTGTCTTCAAATACACACTCTCATCTCTATTCTCCAAGTAGAATAGTTTTCCTCATCAAGGATTGGAACTTCATCATCCATTTGTGTCTATGGATCTCCTTCAAGCTTGTTAAGGCTTGTAGTGAGAACTGCTCTGAAGTACCAATTGTTGGACACACCTACACTTAGGGGGTGAATGAGTGTGGGGCTCTTTTTCCCAAAACTTCCCTCTTACACAAATCATGCGATTAACATTCAACATTTATTATTCATTACCCATTGCTATCTTTTATAACCAATTAGATGTGAGCACATATCAGGAACATATATCGTGTAGTCATCACCACAATGAACACAAGAACACAAGATGTATGTACAATTTTATTTTAATGCATACTGCAGTCCTTGGGGTTTATCAACAACAATTGAATAAGTACAACTCTACAAGAGCACTATCTCTATATGAAAGACTCGTATTACATTCTCATCACCAAGAGATGGGGGCAAAATCTCTCGATAGATGTCAATCGTCAGCAGTGCATGCCTATTAGTAGTGCGACCCGTGTGTGCTGCATGCACAGCTCCTCATTGCGTGATATTGAGCTTGACCGATTAATATGTCACCAACAAGCATAATAGCCGGGCAACTAGGGTTTTGCTTTGCTTCACGTGATCAGATCCTATGCAATCTGCAAACACATTTTCTTCTATATTCCACTATCCAAAATGACCCATAGCCAGTCACAATACATCCAATCTCTCCTATGGCTTGCTCATGCTCCTCAACAAATCAATATGAATGCTATCTCAATCATGTATGAACAACTGGTATACCATAGTAACCCGCGTCACTCTTGAGATCACAAGAGTGGTGCTCACTCATCAGCCAAATCATGGTAGACCACATCCTTAGAAGCCATACCAAGATTCCCTAAGAGAATTCATAACATATCAAACAATAGTATCCATCAAAGAGAATAATGTAACCATACGGTGTCACCGATTGATGAATCGGGAATACATAGAATCTGGATCTGAGACACCTCCTCATCATCCAAGAGCTTGGCACCAACTCAAAAAAATCATGTGATTTTATCCACTCTACGCTCCCTGTACATAGTCAGCCAGCGTGTACACTCACCCTATACAACCGAGACCATGTGTACACACACCTATACACATACGTCAGCGTGGACATCATAAAATAGGGGTTTCTATGAATCAGACCTTTTCCATCAAGATCTCCGACATTGCGGAAACTTTTGATGCATCCATGAGATCCTCCTCTGCGCTCTCTTCCTCGGGAATGGATCTTCAATCAATGCTCAAGAGATCCACACCAATAGGATGCTCTAAGCTCTCCATCAATACTCTAGGATATTCACAAGAATCTCTCCATTGATCTAAAGGATTCTTACTAATGTACATTACAAGAGATCCTAGCTTCTTGTTATGCTTTCTATTTAGGTCACTTTAACCCATTTTTATGTTACTTCACCCATTTCTAGGTCATAACCTATTTTTCCTTATTTTTAGGGTTAACCACTTTCCATGAATAGAAAGTTCCCCAATACTTTATCATTTAAATATTCTTCTTGATTTTGTCACTTCATTTTATCATTTAAATAATCTTTCTTGATTTTGTCCTTTACTTTATCATTTAAATAATGATTTATTCTTTTCAAGAACTTTGACTTCTTTGACCTTTGGGGCTTCAAGCCATCATATGGGGATCCTTCAACTTCATAGAGCCATAACTCTCGGAAGCCGTGAGGAGTTATGTGACATTCCACATACCATAGGAATGGCATGTCAAGCACCATCATCTAGGATAGTTTCACCAACAACTTCATTGATCTTCATCTCATTGGAAAATCCACATGCAAGCATGGGTTCTCCAATAGTTCTTCTAGGATAACTCAATAATAAAGCGTCTTCAGGTGAAGGATTTCACCATCAGGGGACCACTTTGGAGTTCATCCATTTTGCCTTATCAGCCATGATAAGACAATAATGCTTATCAACCATGATAAGACAATAATGATTCATCTTTGCATCAATTCACCACTGCATCATATATAGAAACTATGCATCATGTATCAATGACAACTCATTGATCCATCTTCATCAATGCATCATATCAATGATCCATATTTATCGATTGGTTTCCACTTGGAAATCTATCATTCTCATCAAGGGCATCATATCAATGATCCATCTTTATCAATTAGTTTCCACTTGGACATCTATCATTCTCATCAAGGGCATCATATCAATGATCCATCTTTATCAATTGGTTTCCACTTGGACATCTATCATTCAATTACTTGACATCAATCAATGACATCAAGTAAACCAAACCATTTGCATCAATGACATATGATCCAACAATCTCCCAAATAATCAAACCATTGGCATCAATGACAACATGATATAACAGTCCAAAAGCATCATGTTGCATTGGTTACAAAGAAAGAAAGGGTCATTTTTCCCAAGAATTTTGTAGCTCACCCTTGGTATCATAGATCAGAAAATGATTATTTTATGTATTCAATTCACAACACGGTAAATAATGAAATTCAAAATCAGCATGCAGAGGAGAAATCAACTGATCTGATGTGTATGTTTGATGACCTTTCTTACCTGGATAATCTACCCAAGTATGATCAGTGTGATGATGATTATGTGGTTGAAATAGATGATGACTATTCAAAGCAACCAGTGGCATGCTTTTGTGAGAAGGAAGCTCAGTTACAACTCAAATATGACAATCAACCTATGGATATTAATTATGAAAGCAACGAGGAAAATGCAGAAAATCTCAGAGTAAGTGGAAAGTCTTTTCCCTTATGGTTCTCGTCATTTCATTTTCTGAGAGAAAACTATAATCAAGTTGTCAATAGTAGGGATGGAGAATGTTCTGATCAATCAGTTGAAGATGTCATTGATGATATGGAAGTTGTTCTAGACCCAGAATTGCAGCCCTTGAGCTACATTGATTTTCAAATTCCAGATGAAAGATTAGAGCCTGAAACAAAATATGAGTTAATCTAAAATAATTATGTACCATTAAACTTTAATTCATTTCATTTTTTAAAGAATAATCTTGATCATGTCCTAAATGATAAACACATATAAAAGTATGAAGTGTCATTGGAACCAATGCAGAAGTCATCCCAGTTTCGACAGGATCTAATAGTTGATGTGTTGGATGATATGTGTAGTCAAAGTCTTGTTCCATTGGCCAACTATGAGCTTAAAAGCAGTTATGATATAGACTTAATTAGGCAGCGAGCTTCATGGTCTTGTTCAACAAGAGTCTCATTCAAAGTTTGGCAGAAAATTTGCAGTCATATCAGGAACTGTATAATGATGTAAAAAGCATATGTGCCATCCACAATTATGACCATAAATTTATTGAAAGTCAAGAAATAGGTCGTGTATTTCTTGATCCCATAACAGACTACATGGAAGATTTTTTCAGCATAAATGATCAATCATGTTTTCAGCAGTGGCCATTACACTTTGCAGTTTTAATTCTGTGGATAAAAGGTCAAGTTGTCCTTTTGATTGTGCTAACAAGCAATCAAACAGTCCACTTGTTTCAGCAGCTACTTGACTGGCTTCATTGACATTTTTGTATTATTTGATTCAACATGATTTTCAACAGTGTAGGGTAGGTAGCAGTGTGTAAATAAGCTCATCTCTGTGAGCATCCCTTTCAACAATTTTTTCAATATCAATTTCAAATTGCAGTACAGTTTCTAGTTTAGTGTGCATTTCAAATTTCAGTCTTCAGTTTGATTTGGTTTCAGTTGAAGGATCGGAACAGGTATAGGTTGTAGAATAAAGTTTTGGGATCAACCTAATAGATAAGGCAGGATTCTGAAAATTTACAGTTATGTGGTTCTTTTCACCTCTTGAAAGATATTCCATCCCCAGGTGGATCCTATGTTAGGGTCCTATAATCATAGGTGATTTGATTCTTTAGCTATCTATTTGGCATTGCTTTCATGATGAAGACACCCGTCTCATTGGGCTCAGTTGATTTCACTTCTCCTTCCATCCATTTCTCCCAATCCTTCATCACCCTACTGCACCCTTCATTCTCTCACCCTCCATTTCTTCACCCCTTCGCCAATTTTGTCCCTGCATGAATAAACAAGCTTAGGCTAAAAAACAATAGGTTAATAATACATGGTTAGTGGCATTGTTAATATTAATTAGCTTAGTAAAGTTAATTTAATTAGGTTAGTGTGTTTAGGTTAGAAATTAGGTTAGTGTAATAATATATCACAATTAAAAGATACTAATAATTAACAAGAATTAATTAAATAATTAAACAAGAATTAAAAATTAAACCAAACAATATTAAACAAAAATTAAACATTAATTAAAATAAAACAATTTAAAAAAAAATTAAAACAAATAAAAAATACAATAAAAACAAAAACATATAAAATAAAATAAAAACAAAATACAATAAAACAAAATAAAACATAAAACAAAAACAAATGAAAAACACAAAACAATTAAATAAAAACTAAACAAATTTTACCCTAAGTTTAAAACCCATTCCCTTTCCCATATTCCAAACCCGCCCCCTTACGTCACTAAACCAAAGGGGGGTCGAGAAAGTAAAACCAATATTGCCACTTGTCACCTCCACGTGATTTCATAACCCCCCCCACCCAATACCATTTACCACATATCCCCCTCTGAAATACCACCTCCCCCCCAAAAAAATCGATTTTCACAAGGTTTTACTAGTCATCTTCCGAGACGTTTTCTGGGAAAAGGAAGATGTATTTTCGAAAAAAGAAAGAGGTTTTTCACCAAAACGGGCTGAAATTAAATAACCTCTCTCAATTTTTTCACAGGTGCCATGGTTTGGGAGAATAGAAAACATCTTTAAGCCTTATTTTTCGAGATTCCATATTTTCCTGTTCTACACATATTTTTCAAACCAAAATCCCAAACAGCTGGAGATGAATTTCAACAAACCAAGAGAGTTTTTTTATCATAACAAACTGATAAACAAAAACCTCCCCCATATTTTACACAGACATCTCAGATTGGGAGAATAGAATACTTCCTTGGACCCTATGTTTTCAGAATTTCAGGAGGAGAATATATTCAAAAGGACGGATGGAAATGAAATCAGAGGGCATCAAGACACCTAGCAACAAAGAACAAAAACGCAGCAGAAGTGAAGACAAATTGCCAACAAACCCCAACTAATAAAGCTCCAGAAATCCGAGCAGATATGCATGATCTCTATATCTATGTAAGCCAAAATGAAATTGGTTTAGATTTTCATAAATTTAATCATGCACATTAATGACAGAATTGATTGTAAACAAATTATAAATACTTATGATTATGAAGTATTAATGGTTGGTTAGTTGAGACCTGATCGTAGGATAGGATCTAGATTGTAAAGCAGTCCACAAAGACCATTTGATTCAGATATCCAGTAATACAGTGTGACCATTTCAGGATTCTTGTGACAAATTTCATTGGTGAAGTGTTTCTTTCTCTATAAATTTGTTCTTTTTGTTATCACCGTTACTTCTTATATTATGAATTTTTCTGGGAAAATTAAGAGCATAATTTGTTTTAATCTACACTCTGTCTCTGGCTTGGAACGATTTCTTTGTTTTCCACTTAATATTGAATTCAGAATTCTTGATTGCTTTGTTTTTTATTGGACTCCTAGACCTATTTCATCTCCTCCATGCATTAAATATTGAGGATCCGGTGAATTTACCTACCCTTCCCTGCAATGTTATCCTGTCAAACCTAGTTTTTTATCAATTCAAAACTGTGACTCCATTTTCCCAATGGTTTTTTTTCCCTTGTTCCAACCAAACAATTCAAAACACACAAAAAACCTTGTACTATCATAACTAGCCTAACATTATAAACTTAAACAAAGATAAATCATATAGAGAGATCCCTCTCTGAGTCTTAGAGGGCTAGATCCTTGACTCCAAAGTGGTTTTGTAGTTACCTCTGCCCATTTCTTCTTCAGCCTGAGAAATTACAGAGTGATAACATGGGGAAAGTTTGGGAAAATGGTATAGTGATAACAGGGAAATGTAGGTATTGCGTGTCGGTGCCTCTGTAGAGGGCGAGCTACACCTTGTCATGGATTCCATTGTTTCCTAGCCCATTTAATGACTTTTATTCTTTGTCCTATTTCCTGTTCTTTTCAAGAGAATAGTTGGGGGACATTGTCCTGGTGTGGTGACTAGTGGTGACAACGTTACCCACAAGTACTTCATGGAAATGAGAAGTTCATCTCGTGATGAGACCCCCTTTCTCTTGGATATGCCACCAAGAGCCACTACCCTACTTTGGTGACCAGATAGATGGTAGTGTCATACCGCTACATGCCCATGGACCTAATAAGTTGGATAATGATGAGACCTCCCATCCACCAACTAGACCTTGAGTTTTATTTTATCTTATGGGTCCCCTTTTCTTACTGAGAATCCTTTTATTACTTTCTCGAGAATCCTCGAGTGAAGCATCTCAAAGGTTTTATTTTCTCTTTCAATTCTTTCCATCTACTTTTACCCTCTGTGCCTTTAGCCCCTTCTTCCCACAAGGCAAGGTACAACCCTTACTAGTGTGGCAAACCCAATGCCCGAACCAAGGTAGGGGAAGATGAGAGGGATAATGATGAAAAATGGTAAGTATGGAAGGAATGGACGATGAAATTTCATAGAACCACCTAGTGGCAACTCATCCTAAAGGGAACCAACTTACTAGGGCATTCTGTCACCCCCCAGATTTGAACAAGTTAAAGAGCATAATTTCCAAACAAACGTTATGAAACAGAGGAGAGTTCAGTGCAACATATTCAAATGCTTCGAAAATCAGAGTGATACATACCATGATACCCATACTCATTACCTCATGGAGAAAGACTCACTGCTACTTCAAGATCAGGCATGTGGGATGGATGTTGTTGCTGTTGATAGATGGGATACTGAAGAAAATATGGGCCCTTTGGGGCCAATATCAAGTCGTATGGCTCTCGATACTCCATGTCTAGGACTTGTGGGCCTCGAGACATAATCTCCTTAGTTATCCCTAGGATATGGGATAACATCTAGCTCCAACTCAGGGACATGTTCTCACCATAGAGTGCATGAGAACCTCAACATCTCTGGCATGAACTGTCTCTATTGGATCTCAACAAAAATAATTAGTAATATTTGGGGTGGTGATATCAGCCCTCGCTCATATATGATACAATGGAATAAAAGTAAGCAAGCATATATATACAAATGAAAATGAAACTACAAGTATACTACTCTAGCATGATATGAAGATGGTATATACAATGAATGCAAATGCCTACTTGCATCTACTTACCTGTTGGTTGAATTCAATGTGTAGTCAAATAACCAATGAAACCACCCTAGCAATATCTCATAATACCTGCCTCTATGCTTCATCATAAACCAAAACAATGATAAGTCAAGCACAAAAATAACATGAGTTAGAAAATGTATTGTATCATCGAAAATCGGAAATTCTAGCTCATGGAGGCGGGAGGGAGGGACGAAATTATGCCAAGTCACACTCTTAGGAAAGTGCTCAATCCATCTCAGAAAGGGATCGTGAAAAATAAAAGTTTCAAAAGACTGAATAAAAGAGTCTGAAGGTTGGCCACCTTGGACATCTTCACATTCTTAGGCCTCGAGTAGTGAGAACCTAGAGGATGACTCACAATTTCTTAAGGGAAGGCTGAAAGACTGAGATAATAAACTTATTCTTGAGGTATTCAACCTACCCTTGAATTCTAAAAGTAATATTTTCCTTAGAGAAAACTTAAGACAAAGGACATGCTTCCCAACTACACCTTTAGTGACATAGTGAGATAAAATAGTCAAAGGGAGTCGGAAAACATTGTCACAAGGATCCTTCTTCGGGCAAGCAATGTCCTCACTTTTATCAATATATGAGCACAACGGTGGTTGATAATCTTCTTCATAGAATAAATCCAAGCACTCAAAGGAATATTCATCAAAATCCTCAAGGTATGACTGAAAATCACTAGGAGAACATAGCACTAGGTCATCCTTGGGTGTCTAAAAAAGGTTTGTAATCATATCATCTCCTTGTTTACAAATGTCAAAATTACTAGTAACCTCATATGATAGTTGTAAAGGAAACTTTTGGAAATGACCCTCAATGTCGTAAATGGGATCCCCATCATATCCAATCACATCCCATTTATGATTTCCGACATGTATGAATTCATCAATATTATCAACAAAGTCATCATATTTATCATAACATGAAGGGCTTAAAACATCCAAGGGCTCCTCTAACACTTCTTCACTTTCCAAATCAAAAAATAAAGCATCATCAAACTCTTGGAAATGAAAATAACTTATCGTGTTTACTTCTTCTTGTGCAGGAGCTTGGATAACTTCATCAAATGGAAGATCATGAAGCATTGTCTCGTCCTCATGACTTGCCTCTACATCTTCAACTTCATAATAAGGAGGATCTGTTTTGTCCAAGGATTCCCTTTATTCTTCCCCCTCTGAATA
The DNA here is from genome assembly GCA_010110895.2 of Picea sitchensis. NCBI lineage: Eukaryota > Viridiplantae > Streptophyta > Pinopsida > Pinales > Pinaceae > Picea > Picea sitchensis. The sequence goes on along the minus strand of SNQJ01S0007881.1, from coordinate 61,329 downwards.
ATAGAATAAGGTATCATCAAAAACTTGAAACGGAAAGTGACTAACCTCATCCTCTTCTTCTTGTGTAGTAGGAATAGGCTCTTGAATGAATTCATCAGAGGGAGGAGCACACATCAATACTTTATCATCGTGTTTGATATCTTCAGGCTCTCACTCTTTAATCATGTCTTCATTATCCTCGACAGAAGAATGAGTAATTTCTTGCTCTTCCTCGTGGGATTGGAAAATCTCATTAGGATCCTTCTCCTCAACCTCCTGTTGGTTGATGACTTGTTCCCTTCTTTCAAAGATATCAAGGGAAACTAATCTCTCCAGACTAAGAGTATATGGGGTACCTTTGGGGTCACCAATTTTAGTTTCTGGAGTAAAAATGTGTTCTTGCTCGAACAAGGAGATATTTGCCTCGATTTGTATAGTCACGTGATAAGCTTATTGGATTGTTCTTGGCCTATTTTTATTGAGGAGAAACCCTAAATGCACTGAGAGTGCATTGGTATAGAGGTCAACAAGGTACTTGTCTTTAGGGTGATGGCTTCTAGGAATTTTGTGTAGCAAATTCTCAAACCTCGTAGTGAATTCCCTAACAGTCTTGCTCTGAGTTTGTTTCATGTGTTCGATTATTTTAATAAGCATGTGAATATATTCTATTTTAATATTCCACCTTTTGAGAAAGGTTTCTTCTAAATGGTCAATAGATGTAATGCTGGCATCAGGGAGACCGTCTTACCATTTCTTATCATTTCCATGAAGAGTGGCAGGGAAAATTTTCATTGCCAAATATTTGGCATCATCATTGATAGGGTGGAGTTGAAAGAGAGCCCAAAAATTATCCATGTGATCTTCAGATATAACCTTTTTATTACCAGTGAATCTTGGGAGCCATTTTTCATACCTCGGGGGGATTTGTCGAGGGTAACCCAAAATTTTACTCATATCCAAGGGTTTAAAATTTCCTGGGTCCCATTGAGAAGCCATGGTTGGCTTTGTTATCAGTGGAGTTGCTAGATAATCCTTTTAGGGATCATCAAAGAGAAAAGAGGGAATCACCCTCAGTGGACTTGCGAGGTAAGATTTGTGAAGTAAAGTCTTTGGATAAAGTCTTACCGAAAAACTGTCATTCCAGGAATATTGACTCAGTATTCCCTGACAACGGTGCCAAAATGTTATCACACAATTTGTACTTGCCCAAAATCCCAAGGCATGTGGGTACATAATTGGCGTAACTGGGAATAACCTATCATTTCCACCTTAATAAGAGATCCCTTTCTATTTAGGAGTATGTCAAGACTACCCCAGGGGAGACATCCTCGATGACCTGGGGGTTTAAGAAGGGTAAGGAAAGTAGTCATAAGGAAACTCTTCCCCTCTCACAGATCACTCAAATCAAGGGGTTCTTTATGTGTTATAGAGATGAAGCAAATAAATAGTATTATGTACTTGCCAAAAATAAGACAATAAGACGAAAAGGGGCACTTTCCAAGTACCAAAATGATTGTTAGTGCTTCATAAGACAATGAACCTTCAAAAAGTAAGCTAGCTGATATGAATTTGAAGCAATACAATAGTTTATAAGAACAATTAGTATTTTATAAGAACCACAAGAGTTATGTTTTAAAAGTGCTTGAAAATAACAAGAAGAAATAGATTTAACCTAGCTAAATGATAAAATATTGTTACACACAAGTTTGGCAATGTCTAGCTAGCAAAATAGGTCACTTTTGCAGAGAATTTTCTGCAGTTAGATGTCTTTAGCAATCTTCTACAACAACAACAAATTCTAACAGTCAAAAGTGCAAGAAAACACCATACAAAGTTAGCACTTACCTAGTAGATTGACTAGCAATTATCACAATTGAGTTTTGAATGAGTTAAGTGAAAGTTATCTAGGGAAATGTATCCAATCAATGTATGCTTGTATGGTTGTAGCAATGTTTTGCTACAACAACAAGTTAGCTTGGGAGTTAGTCTAGTTTAGGGTTAGCAAATGTTACTAAAAGCTTCAAGAATAAAGTTTGAGTGTTTGTTTGATCAATCAACACTTGCAAGTGGTATATTAGTGCTTTTTTAAGGTAATGGAGTCAATAATGGCAGAAACAAATTTTAGAGGAAAAATAGCAATGATAATGTTATGTCAAAGGGATGGACAGGATCAGAAAGGTGTTGGTATCCTTGAAAAAATGTTAATAAAATATGCAAATGGGCATGGAAGTAGGGTTACTAGAGTGCTACAATGGTAGGTCTCTAGTATCTACTTCAAGATAGGTGCCTTTCAAGAAATTTTAACAAGTGGAAGACTATAGAGAAGAAGATAGTAGAATATGTCTTTCTCCTAGGGTTTCAAGCAAGCAATTTCATAATCTTAGACATGAAACACGTAAAATTAACCATAAGAATTCATTCACAATAAATAAATGCATATTTTCCACTTACTTCACCAAGAATAATCAAGCATAAACCCTAGTTGAAGATCTTCCACGTGAAAAATTTCCAAAGTACACCAAGAAATGCCTCCTCCAAGAAGTGCGCACCACTAAATTTCATCCAATAATCCTTAAAGAGGGTCAAATTTCAGACCACCACTCGTGTGATGAGTGAATCATGAAAAAATACAAGAGTTTTATCTCTTATTTATACAATATCAATGACATTTAATTATCCTTTAGGTCATAAAAGGTCGACATGGCCAGTTTACATCGAAAATCCAGTTTTTACATAAAATCAATAATTAGAACCCTAATTTCATTTTAGGGATGATGTCATGCCCCTCTAGGGTGACTTTAGACCCCCAACATGGAACACTAGGCCTCAAATGCAAAACGTCGGGCCTCCAAAGACCTCAAATGTTTCCACACGTGCCACCTAGCACCAAATTGTCCTCATAAATGCCAAACCCTAAATGGATGATGTCAAGGGTTAGCATGGTGACATCAGTGGCCTTCAAGGGCCAATTTCATGGTGGAAGGGAAAGACCCCCCTAGGTCTAGGCCTGCCAGAGTCTCTCAGGAAAAACTTCCTTCTTTCTTCCTGGTGTCATCCTCTGGTGTCTCTCTGCCCCTGGTTTGGGTCACAACATCCATCTGGTGGGATTTTATCCCCATGGAGATCCAAGCTAATCATCTCCCCATATGTACCTGTCCATCGGGCATGGTCCTGCAACAACAAAAAGTACGCCATCCATGGGCTCATAAGTCACAGGGATCATAGCAATGTCAATCACATCCAATAATCAAATTACCCAAACATGTGCATCAAACCCCCCTTTACCTAGACAAATTCTCAAAGACGTTATGAAGTTTAACAAGTCAGGTTTGGAGAGGGTCTCAAGATGTCCTATTGGGCCAATCCTCCTCAAGTTTGGGGTGTTTCCTAGGTGAAGAGTAATCTAGGTCATGTAAGTGTATGAAATGGTGTAGGGGGAATGTTTGGGCAAAGGATGTAGTGATAACAGGGAAATGTAGGTCTTGCACGTGGGTGCCTCTGTAGAGGGAGAGCTGCACCTTGTCATGGATGCCATTGTTTCCTATCCCATTCAATGCCTTTTATTCTTTATCTTATTTCTTTTTATTTTCAAGAGAATAGTTGGGGGACACTGTCCTGGAGTGGTGATCAGTGGTGACAATGTTACCCACAAGCACTTCACAAAAATCAGAATGTTGGCTTGTGATGAGACCCTCTTTCTCTTGGATATGCCACCAAGAGCCACTACCTTGGTTAGTTGACCAGATATATGGTAGTGTCATACCTCTACATGCCCATGGACCTAATAAGCCGGCTCATGATGAGACCTCCCATCCACCAACTAGACCTTTAGTTTTATTTTATATTATGGGTCCTCTTTTCTTACTGAGAAGCCTTTTATTTCTTTCTCGGGAATCCCTGGGAGAAGCATCTGAAAGGTTTTATTTTGGCTTTTAACTCTTGCCATCTACTTTTACCCTATGGGCCTTTATCCCCTTCTTCCCACAAGGAAAGGTACAACCCTTACTATTGTGGCAAACCCAATGCCTGAACCAAGGTAGGGGAAGATGAGAGGGATAATGATAAAAAATGGTAAGTATGGAAGGAATGGATGATGAAATTTCATAGACCCACCTAGTGGAAACTCATCCTAAAGGGAACCAACTTACTAGGGAATTTTTTCACCCCCCCCAAGTATGAACAAGTTAAAGAGCATAATTTCCAAGCAAACATTATGAAATAAAGGAGAGTTCAGTGAAACATGTTCAAATGCTTCAAAAATATGAGTGACACATACCATGATACTTGGACTCATTACCTCATGGAGCAAGACCCACTGCTACTTCAGGATTAGGCTGGTGGGATGGATGCTACTGCTGTTGATAGATGGAATTCACTAAATAAAAGATGGACCCTCCAGGGCCAAGTTCAATTCGTATGGCTCTCGATATTCCATGTATAGGACCTGTGGGCATTTATACATAATCTTCTTAGTTATCCCTAGGATAGGGGATAATAGGCTCTAAGGTTGCACACAACCTGATCCTGTACTTCTAGTGAAATTGTGGTAAGCACCGTTGCTTGTTCCAAGGAGATCTCTAGGATGGCACTACATTGTTGTGGGTCCTGCAACATTGGTCTTCTTGTTCTTTGACTAAGTTGGTGATGTGCGTCGATTGTGTGTTATCATGGGCATCCATCATCTCATGCTTAGGTTGATCCTAGTATTTTGGAGGGTCCTCATCAATCAGAACATGGGTTTCAGGTCCTGTCTTTGGCTACAAAGGGAAGTCCATTTCTAGGTTTGTTTCAAAGGGAACTTGAACCTCCAGGACATGAGGAGAAGGAGGTGGGGATGGAGATGGGGTACCTATAGTGGTGGAGGGATTGGCAGAAGAGTTGGTAAAAATGGTATCATCTTGGGCATGGAATAGGGAGGATGGAGGCATGGTGAAATCATTGATGGTCCCACCATTCTGTGGGTTGGTGGCCTCTTCGATGATAGTAGTATATTGGGTTTGGAGTGGAGGGTCGTCAATAATATGGATGACGACAGATGGGAATGGTGAAGTAAAGGAAGTGGGGTTTTAGTGCACGACTTGGTGGGAGTGGTGTGAAGTTACGGTGGAATGGAGGAAAGTGGGATGACCTCAGTAATAATATATTTGACATTGGGTTGGGAGGGGGACTTGGTACATAACTTCTTTTGGAGAAAGATGAAGGTCAATACCTCCCATAATTTCTTACTTGAGATCTGGGCATCATCGGGAATGGATGAAAATGGTATATGAACTATGTTTCTCGATGATGGGTCCCCTTATTCTTCCTCGGCCTCTTCCTCCGAGGTGGTTGGTATGCGGGTTCTCTTTCTTGCACTAGGGCTTGTACCTGATGTTTTTGTTGGGGCAAACCTTTGTGAAATGGTCGACAGGGTGTAGGAAATACCTGTTGAGGTCTCTTTTTTGAGGACCCCTGACCATCCTCTGAAGTCCTTTTCAAACATCACTACATCTAGATAAAACATCAGAAGAGTCATATGAAACATCGTGGGGGAAACACCTAACGAACGCACAAACGTGTGGTCATGAGTCATACCGAATTAGATGTGGTGGGTATGTTTATTGAGGATCGCTTGCGGAATCCTGGGCCTTTGAGTTGCGGTGACAATCTCATTGTGACACTATGCAAATACAATGTTGTGCTTGGTAGCATTTTAACCAAATTTTGAGCATGCCAAGGATCAAATAACTTGTTAATGCAAGGATCTGAACCCGTAGAAAGTTTGTGTCCATGAGGAGGATACCTTTTCCACATCACACAAGTGACAAACATATAGTCATAAATTAAGTAGGTGGTCTACTCATGGATGTTTGCACAGGACTCCAACATCTCTTGGAGTAGCTACTGGAACCACTTCATTGGTGCATCGTTCTTGGTGAATTAAGAGACCACGATGGCATCAAGTGTACACTTGTCCCGAGTAAAGTTTTTCATTACCTTGCCAACAATGAGGTAGTAGGCACAACATACCTATGAATTGTTAATAGTCTCTATGATAGCACCACGATCTCCCCGACGAGTTCCATATAGGTCATCTAGGCTAAGTGTACCCTTTTTCCTTCCATGCTTCTTAGACCCCTGGAAGCCGTCTGTTACATTTTTACCTGTCATGGAAAATATTTTTAGCTGGTGGATATCGTCCACATGTATGGGGTATCCCTTTTCCAACCAGAGTGTACCATTATGGACTTGGATGATTAGGAATTTAGTGCATTTTGCGACTTCACCAATGGTGCCGAAAACCAGTAAGTCTCGTAGATTCATCATCTTCCTGACGCGCAGGGGAAGGAACGAGGGCTTCCATTTCCAATGGAATAAACCATCCGGTAAGGTGGTGTAGTATTGGAAGGTATGAATCAGCATGGATGGGTACTGGGAGGCATTAGTGAATTCTGTGTCCACTATTCATGTGTGTTCCACCTTGCCATGAAGATCATCTAAAACTTCGACCCAAGGTTCGATGAATTCAACCAAAACAACAACTATAAGTGGAGCAGGAGATTTGGGGATAGATCCCCGAACAGAGGTGTGAACCATACAAGCATACTTTTAGTGTTAGACAAGGTGAATAGGGGGATGGGGTCGCAGACACAAATTCACAGAGAGATCACTGGGCTCCAAGACTAGGTATATAGTGAGCGCGATGAAAATACAAGAATACCAATTCGTTAGCCAAAGGTGTGCTTATAAGAAAAATGTGGAAGGTGATGCGATGACAATGCATTGAATATGACAAGGTGAAAAGAGTGAGCATTATCGTTGACTCAATCCCTTGAACATGGAAAAATCCACGATGTGATTTGAGCAACTAAATGCATAACCAGAAACGTGGTAATGAGATAGTAAATCAACTTGGGAAAGTAACGAGAAGGCGATCGGTTAACCGGAAAAGGGATGTACAATTGTTAATATTAAGTGAATATGACAACAAAGACGTAATGACAGGTAAACAGGTACTAATGTATTTTAATTACCCATGTGATGACAAAAGGGAATATATTTCAAATTTTAGCAACATTAAGTATGAGAGGATGTGACTGGGACCTCCCCGACCAAAACGTGAATATTTGGGCTGGATGACTTGGAAAATACAAGGAAGCACTAAGACACGTAAATACAGAACACATCACCATGTATTGACAGAAAATAAAACATAGACAAAAATGGATATCCTACTTACTAACACACTCCTGGAACCACGATCGTAACGAAACTGTAATTATGTAGCAGACATGTAGGGATTTAGGAGTGCGTCATTTATCCATTGTTCCGTTAGCCTGCAGATGATACAAATTGCTCTCATGATGCTGAATAAAAAATTCTCTAGTAAGGGTCACTATAGTTTCACTGAGAAAGTGGTCTCCTTGGTCATTGGTCAAGTTGTGAGGACAACCAAACCTAGTAATAATATTCTCAAAAATAAACCATGCTACGGTGGCTGTAGAAAAATCCTAAACAACTTCTGCTTCATCCCATCGAGTCAGGTAATCAGTTGCAGTAATTATGTATCTTTCCTTTGAATGTTTAGCTGGAAGATTTATTGAACTAGTGAAAACAACAACCCATTTTTCAAAATCTTGTAATGTGCGAATAAAGTGCAGAGGCAAATCATCATGACGTTATAATTTTCCCACTCTCTAACATGCATCGTAGGCTCAAGCATATTCACTAGCCTCTTTAAACATTGTAGGCCACCATAGTCTTGCATGTAAGATATTTCTAGTAGTTTCCTTTTTGCCAACGTGTCCTCCCACAACTCCATTGTGACATTCCCATAGAATATCAGGTCTTTCATGGTCTAACACACAATGTCGTAATATATCATCTGATCCCAATTTATAGAGTTGGCCTGCAATTATTTGATAATTCATTGCACAAACCACGAGGTTCCTCTTTTGTGTTGCGTAATATCCTTCCAGTGTAGTACCAATCGTCAGGAATACGGAAATGTATGACATATAATCAGGAACAACCTCAATATGAAAAAGGTCAGAATCATGGAGCTGATCATCTACAGTTCCACCACTTTCTCCAAACTCTAGGCGAGACAAGTTATTTGGCCTGACATTTAACTTTCTAGGCTTAACAATGACCTCAAATGAGAATTACTGAAATAACAAAACCACCTAAAAATGCAGCTCTCTAAAACAAGTTTGTTCACTAGATACTTCAAAGAAAAATGGTTAATAAAAAACTTAAAATGACTTCCAAGTAAATAATTCCTGAACTTTTGTAAAGCATACACCATAGCCAAACCTTTGCTTTTGGTTATGGTGTAGTTGCATTCATATTGGGAAGGTTTATGAGTGCAAAAGTATATAGGATGTTCCAAATTTCCTTCCCCCGATTGCGTAAGAATAACGCCTAGCACAACTGCAGAGGCATCAATATGTACATGAAATTTAATTTTCTAGTTGGGATAAGTCAGAATGGGTTCAATGCTCAACTTCTCTTTTAGTAGGTCATGCTTTATCATAGTTCCGAGTCTAACTAGATTCCTCATATTTCTTCAGTAGTTGTTCCAATGGTGTGGTTATACTTGCGTAGTTCCTAATAAACCTGCGAGTATCCCATATGGCCTAGAGTAGTCTGCAGTTGTTTGACAGTGATAAGAGGAGGAACATTGAGAATTATTGTTAATTTCCTAGGATTGACCAACACTCCCTCCCTACAAACTATGTGACCTAACAAATTTTGAAGGGTACACAAAAAACACATTTTCTCAAATTAAGGGAAATTCGTAACTGTCTACATCGGTTCAACATCAACCGTAATATCCCAATATGGTCCTTCAGTAAACTATATACAATCCAGTCATCCAAGTATACCTCAATAAACTTGTGAATTAAATTGCAGAATGTTGCAATGACTATCCAAGAAAACACTATTGGGTCGTTCTTAAGCCCAAAAGGCATAAAATTGTATGCAAATGATCCCCACTCAATAGTAAAGGTAGTCGTCTTCTTGTCTTCTTTGACAATTCAAACCTGGTGATATTCAAAGAACCCATTTGTAAAGGAATATGCCTCATTTCCTGCTACTTGATATGGTACCTCATCGCTAAAGGGGGTAGGAAAGGGGTCATGTACATGAGCAACATTCAGGCTTCAGTAATCCACACAAACCCGTATATCATCTGTACCTTTCTTAGTTTGTATCACGATAGGACTAATCCATTCAACCTTATCGAAAAGGAAAATCATCCAAGTTGTGAGCATCCTATCAATATCTTTCTTCACTTTCTCTTTGACTATGGTATTTAGTCGATATAGCATATGCTTGCTTGGTCTTGATTCAATATTTAACTCTATCCTCATCTCCCCTAAATCGCCCTTAATACCTTTTAATTCTGAAAAAAATGTAGGAAACAAATCCTCATATTCCCGCAATAGAGCCTCTATCTATGTCACAGTCTCTTCATCCCAATAGTCTCCAATGGATGCTATCTTAGGATGCTCATCATTTCATACATTGGCTTTCCACAAATTCAGGGGTTTGGTGTAGGAACTTTGGACATCATTTGAGATAGTATCTTTAACCCCCCTAGACCCTTCAAATTTTTTAAATGTCATATGTCTAAGGTCCTCAAGGTCATCAGGATCTTCTGGGTCTCTATCAACACCAAGACAGAGCGCAGGTAATCGAGAAAGGGATGGGTAAAGGCTATGATGAAGGAGGTACTCATGTTCCATACATATAGTAGGAGGATTTATAGGCTTAACTTCATCAACACAAAATATGTTCTTAATTTATTGCAAAGATAAAGTGATTTCAGGGGACTTACTTGAGAATAAGAAGTCGTGACAAAATTTTCGTTGAAGGATTTCCCAGCAATTAGTTTAGCTTCTAGCTTCCTCATGTATATACTAAGCACTTGGAATTTGTCCCAAGTAATGAATAAAATTATGCACCCAAAATTGAGAATGCAGTTGCACAACTTCCTATACTTGAATACAGTGTGCCACATGCTCCCTTGGATCTGAAATCCCATCATATAAGTCTAAAGCTGATTGTTCCATATTCAATTAAGTAAGTTGTGAAGGGGGAATAAAGAAATGCTGGATGGAACACTTTTCTCGTCCCAGGAAGATAAGTTACCCTTGTTGGTGGCCCACCATCTAACTAAAGAGGATCTTAACACAACATCCAAGACAAGGATTCTTTTATGTAGTGCAAATTTATCCTCCAACTCAACAAGAAAGCTACATAAATATGAAGTTCCATCGTACACATGGTAATGTCTAACCTCTAACCCAATACACCTAGACACTCTAATAGTCACGCAACATCATGAAAACATATCATATCTTCCCTGCTACCAGTTGTCAAAAGCGACCTCAGAATATTCACCTGCAGATTGAATATTGCGGCAACTTACCGAGCCATATATAGTTGGGTTAATATAATCCACCCACTTTCCTACAGTCAGAGTGTAGAGATTATCCAGGGAATCATCTTACATATTCCCCTCTATCGGATTCATATAGCAAGGACCGTGATACAGGTCTAATGTTTGGGTTACCTTCATACTATTCACTTCAAAAGTCATGATTTCTTTCTTAAGATTGATAACAACAAAATTCTCATAATCCCAATCAATGCCCAGTAAAGATGGGTATGGTTCCTTCTCCCCCATGATTTCTATAACCTCAAAGTTGATCATTGTATTGAATCCATCTAAGTGCACATCAACATTATGCAACCTCCTAAAAGGATAGACACAGTATTGAATTTCCATCTGCAACTGAATGTGTGAATAGACAATCTTGGGCTTACCCATGGCTTTCCAAGTTTTCTTCAGTAGTATATTGACATCAGACTGCAAATATAACATAACACCATTAATATTGTAGTCGTCGATGTGATTATTTAGTCTGAATTCCCTTCCAGATCATTGCTTCCTTTTTTGTATTCTACTTGTATTTCTCTCTGGAAGATGAGCAACAATCAACTCTTGTGTGTTCACTTCAATATCTAAAGATCATTTTATCTTATTCCACAACTCCTTAGTGAGTTGTTTGTCATTAAAAATGTCATAAAATAAGCAAAGCCACAACCCAATAGTCTATTGGGGTTTCATTGGAGGGTCCTTCTATGCCACCAAACTTTCTGCAAGTTTAGGTTGAAGCTCACGGATTGAATATGCAGACGTTGGATTGCAATATTATAAATTCATCGAAATATCTCGACAACATCCTTAAAGAATTATTTTTTCAAAAAGGGGTCATATTTAACATCTTCTGGTACCGCATTGCAGATATTACTTTGAATCGAGTTGTCAACATTAGCATCAATCCTTGTTCCTCCTCTAGTAATAATATTAATATTGGGGGATTTTTCTTCAGTGACAGGTCAGGGCTCTGAGTTTATAAAATTGGTGCCTCCCTACCTTGCATGATCCTCCCACTTCACAATCAAATCAGGACAATGTTCGGTGGCATGGGTGTTGTTTCTACAGTGGGCACACCAAGGTCGTCTTGGAAGAGGAAAATCTCTAGCAATATGTTCCTTCTCATCACAATTATAACACCAATATGACCCTCTTCCGCTAGTTCATCCACCTCTAAACCATCCTCCACCTCTACATCCTCCTCCAAAGCCTTGAGGAACTTCATCAACTCTGAATGTAGACTGATCTAGTATTTCCACAAGAGCATCCAGAGTGCAACATTATTTGGTGGTGTGAGTAGGGGACCCACATAACTCACAGTAGACTGTATTCGGGACAAGGGTGTATTTTTTTAGGATTGGGAAATGTCGAGGGGGATGTCCATGGCTTAGGAAAATTTCACAGTAGTCATTACTGTGATTACCTTGATGGTTTGGGAAGGTGTGGTGATGCACATGTCTGATAATGGTGTTGCAGTTGCAACTTGTGAAACTCCTCCAGATGGTCCTATTGGTGGAGGCACCATGGGTTGCGGAGGGGGTACTGCACCCCTCGGTATAGGACATTTTGTTGTTTTATGAACTTCAGTATAGCAACCGATACACCAGACTTGAGGGCATGCTACTCTATGAATGGTCAAATCTTTAATCTTATCAGTCAAGGTAGAAATTTGGCCTTGCAGTTGCGTAATATTATAGTCATCAGGTGGTCTTATTACCTACAAGATACTTGGATATCCCGCCCTCGCCTCAATTTTCATAGCTTGTTCTAGGGATTCCCCTAATGTAGTTATATGTTTCTAGGTTAATGGTAAAAGTCCCTAAATGAACCATTCATGTTGGTGGTATTCATGAATGGGTTTGGCTAATTTCCCTATCACGTATTTGAATATTTTGTTATACTCCTATGAAGATTCCCCATCTCTATGTTTGATTTCTCATTGTTCAGAAAGAGCTTGTTGCTTGGATTATTTGACTTGTGTTAAAGGAAATGGTTTCCCCTGGGGATTCCTTGGTTTGATGTATTTCATATACCATTTTAATGCCCGACCCCTTAACGTGATCTGAAACTTAACTAGTTTATTAGCATCTAAAGTTTTGCGAGACCTCTAGATGGCATCACAAAGGAACCAGTGTTGTTCAACATCCTCATCCCATTTACCCCATAATTTTGGGTATTGGGTGAGGGATCTGGTGTGCTAATGTGCCATGGGAGGACTTTATGAACCTATCAAGATAAATCATAAAGTTCATGGTTGTGATAACACTAAAGAACTTTCCAGACTACTACTACTAGTACCACTCGAACATGTTGGACTAGAATGAGGAGAAATAACATAAATTATGGGAGATTTTATTGTAGAATTCACTGGATTGGAAGATTTCACCGAGGGACTAGGAGATCAAAGGTTGGTTCATGTGTCTTCGGGATGGAATTATTTAACTTGCAGGGTCACATTACGAGGCCATATCATATCAGGTATTGTAGTGTACTTCACATCTTCAGGTGTTGCAGGAGTTCGTTCTCCCACAAATTTTGCAGAGGTTACGACTGAGTCTTGTTCCTCGGTGGTGACTCTGATATTGATTCTTTATTTCGACTTTTCTCCATCTCATCTACTCTCTCTAGAACTTTCATCGTTCTCTCCAAACTTCTCCTTCAACCATTGGATGGCCAGCCTTCCACCTAACTGAAACTCTTTCAACTTCTCTGACTCTCTTTTATGACTCTTCTCGAGGCTGATCTCCTTGTGCGATTGATCATGCTTCTTCATTAGCTTTCACATATGTTTTCACCACCTCTTTTCAATCACTACAGGCCTTTTCTGAATTTTCTTGTCTCTGACACTCTTCTCATGATGACCCCCCATACCTCAATAAATTATGTATCCTAACTCATGGATCCTTTTCTAAATCACCCGCCGCTCATGCGCAAATGGTTTTACTTTTCCATCTAAACTAAAGGTACATGTAACATTCATTTTTCCACTATCAATATCTTCATCCACAACAAAATTTCTCTCAGTAATCTCCATTGGGATCCCTCGTAAAATATTGCTTTTGCCTTTGAGAATGACTAGTGATTTTTCATGGAAAATTCAATGATGTATCCTTCCAGGGTAGTTTGGAGCCAGAAGTCCATCGCTAAACAAATCCAGTGATCCAACTTGTGAAGAGAAACAATCCGCTCAATCGTCCAATTGAATATTTTCTTGACATGATCTATAAATTATGGCGCTTTTTGTAACTTGTTGAGACATTGGTAGACCTCCTCTGGGAAATGGATCCAGAAGATTTCATATTGATCATTGGCTGGATCGGAATAAAATTTTGTGTCCTTCAAAACCCTAAGAATTTTCTATCGTAGCTCAGTTTCTTGAAATATGAAATTGTCACACCTTCTTTCCCACCATTTTTCAATGCCAGACTTAAAGATATAATGTTGCATCCTCTAAAAAATTGCTTAGAAGTCAAGGTCCCGACAACAAAATCATTTGTTGGTGCGAAATTGGAGATTGGGTTTCTCAAAGATTACCAAAAAATGTGTCGTTGTAGTCTAGTTGTGTTGGCATATTAAAGCTTCCGCAAGGGAAGGAGGTCTCACCTGAAGCGCTACTAAGACTTGTGTGATAAAGCGAGTTAAATAGGACACACCATCAAATCCAATGCATTACAGTACAAGTCCATACTTAAAGGTAAATGTATCATGACATAAAAATTCTTAGACCAGTAAAAGCATTTAACAATCCATGTTGCGCAACATTAAAGTAAACACATACATCAAGAAGCTTTTGTAAACAATAACAAAACTAGCAATTACGCAGAACAACAAATATTACGCGGGAAAAAAACCATGTATTCATCCACATATTGACAAATTTTTGGGTGCCCAAATAATCGAACATATATTATGTTATCACAGTTGATAAACCACGGAATACATTATTTTATATCAAGACTTATACAATAGGATCAATAATGAGATACTCGATTTGGACTCTCAAACTCTGCACAATTGTAGTTCTTGGTCAATAATTCCCACTAATCACAAAACCCAAAACCAGAACAATGATTGAAGAACAAGAACTTAGTACAAAATGGAACATAGCATCAAATAACCCCACCCCATTACATAGCTCTACACTTTATAACTTTTAAGCGGGGCTTATTGGTTTTTTTATTATGTTGTTATGCTTTATTGATTCTGTGTCCTTCTGGCATGCGCTCGAACGTTCCAAATATTTATGGTTCTCTTCTAGTTGGCACATCTCTCGTTTTCCTTGCTGGTGCACTGGCAGATAGCTTTCCGCCACTTGTATCTAATGTTGATGTGCTATGGGGTTCCACAAAACCCTATGACTTCCGCAAAACTGGTTCTTCAAATATGTCCATGAATTGGTTTAATTGTGAACTATGGAAACCCTTGTTAGGTGTATACGATGGAAGGGATTTTTCCTAAACTTGTCTCTTTATATGTGTTTATATTTCTATGGTGAATAAATGTGATTATGTAAAAATAATTGATGCATATGTATGCAGATAAATGCCTAAGAGAAGATATGATGGAATGCATATGCATATTGAGGGATAAATATGTAGTAATGTGCATATAGACAAGCATAAGCATATATGTTTTTATATATGTACTAAGTGTGGCATGATGACTAATGATGGTTGTTGGTTCTGTAACTGGGGGTGAATAAGTACAAGAAGATACTTGTCAAGAGGTTGGTGAACAGATGGTGGAAGATCCCATTATGCACCACTTGAACAAGTAATATCAAAGATCTTTATGGAAACCATACATGTATGATGGATCATCCAAATATTGCACATGTGTTACAAAGGGAATTTAGGTAAGAATTAATTCAACTATGTTTGATATCATGAGATTAATTGATGATATTTGAATGCATACATGTGATTTATACCAAGTGTGGGGGTATGGTAAATGCAAGGATCTTTTCACATGTAAAACTATCAAAATATTTTGATGGGTTCATAGGATAGCATGTTTGTGTTGAGATAGTTGTGAGAAGATAACCAAGTTAAGTGAATGATCAGATTTGAAAAGGAATTCCATATGAGATAGGGATGTGTGAGACCATGTTGTTGTTGGGCTCAAAAAAGTCTATATTTCCACATGGATATCCAATGGTCTCCCTACTTGTATCAGTATCATGCACTACAACATTCTTTCCTACACTAAATATAACTAAAGGGGAAGGGCTCCCGAGGGATTGTTGAGAAAGGAAAGGAAAGGCCTTCCCTTGTGTTGTGTTTGGTTGAAGAGGAGGGTGCCTAGATGGTCAAATAGGAATTTGGTAGGTTCTTGGATGATGTGTCAAGGCATTGGCTAAGCACTCCACATTTTCATGGTGGATTACATGAAAGATGATATGGTATTTAGATGTATTGTAAGTGTGCATAAGTAGACTACATGATCATGCAAGTTGTGGTTATGCATACTTAAATACTTGCACATATGTTTGATTGTGATAGTAATGGTGTGCTTGGATACATTACTAGAATGCATGATTGTGTTAATAACAAATTTAATGAGCATTGTAGATTAAATGTTAACAACTAAGAATGATTAAATTACCGATATGACATAATTTTGTGATCATTCCATGTGTTGTTTGACATATAGCAATGAAAATATTATGTGCATGAATACTCATGTTTTGTTTGGTTGGACGAAATCTCTATCAAGAAGGATAGATTGCAAGTAGAGTTGTCTTGGATATAACAGTCAGAGTAAGCTCGTAACAAAGACTAGTTACTTTTGCATGCAAAGGCCAACATTACGAGAGGGATATCATATTTTTTAAATATGATTTATGTATGAGATAGATTCAAAATTCTGATTGAAATTTTAATGATAATATCTCTTGGTAACTATATGTTATGATACAAGTGAGATGATGGATCTGTCTAGTGAGGATAGATGATATATGCTATAAGATTTAAAACATGAGGAAGATGTTATTTTAATGGCATTAGAACCCTATATATTCCTTGATCACCTTGAGATAATGATTGTTTCAAGGTTTCCAATGGGACACTGGAATTGTGTGCTCTTCTTGCATGTGAAAGCCTTGGTAATTGAGGGATCACCTAAGGGACTATTTAATAGATAAGGGGATGCTCAAGCCTATAAGAGTGAGTGGCTATGTTAAGCCCTCACCAAATCCCCATGTTAAGCATAAAACCCCTTATAAATCCCTATATATTGACTTATTACATATTTAGTGTTAAATTAGTAGGTTGGATAGAACCTTTCATTGTACCCTTTTTATCTTGTATATATACCAAGGAGACCTAGTATTAAGATCATCTCATCTCATCTCATATTTTATTCTGAATTGGATATATTATAAAAGGAGGTTTCTCCCTTGAATTGTACTGTATTCATGTACCTTTAATCATTTTTAATGCATTGGATTATAACATTGGTATCAAAGCATCAATCCTAGGGTTTTTCTACTTCAAGCGAGTCATCTTGGAATTTTTTATATAATTTTTTTCTAGGCCATTTCCGATAGAGAAATTTGGAGGTTATGTCATACACATATCAAGGTATCTCTGGTAAAAATTGCAGGTTCCAGGTCATTATACTTTTGGAGATATAGCCTATGGAAGAAAGATCTTTTTACTCATCCTGAATTTAGTTTTAAACGAGCCATCTTGGGATTTTCACTATAAATTTTTCTCTGGGAGGTTTCAGATAGTGAAATTTTGTGGATACTAAGGAGAAATATTGTAGTATGGGTGGTCCAAATTTAAAATTATGGTTCGCTACACTTTGGGATATATAGTCCATGTAAAACAAGGATTGTGACTAATCCTAAAATCAATTTTAAAAGAGTCGGTTTGGTATTTTCTATGTAAAAAAATTTATGTGGCATTCATGACTTTGAAATTTTCATAATCTTGGGGAGACATATAGAATTACATGTGAATTTTTTTTTATGTTTTGAATCATTATTATTTGTGAGATATATCTCATGGAAATTGGGGTTGCTTATTAATCCTGAAATTAGTCTTAAACAATACACTTTGGTATTTTTTCTATAACTTTTTATTAGTGAAGGTTCAAACTGTGAAATTTGTAGGAGTTTAATAAGTCATATCAGTGTAATACAAGACAAAATTTTATACTTGGAAGGGTTCAAATTTCATATATATATATCAGGACAAAGGTCATCCATACATTAATACTCCTAATTAAGGGTTTGAACGGTATGTAATTTACAATTGGCATAACTTTTTATTGGGAGATATATTTTTGGTAATATAAATTTGTGAAAAAGAGGGAAAATAGGAGAATTATTATTTTCACACATGGATCCAAAGGATCCTCCAAAATTTACTTCACCAACTAAACTTATAGAGATCACAATCATGACTCAAGATGAAATTCAAGAGATGTATCACTAGATGGAAAAGAAGATCACTAAAAATAGGGAACAGATGGAGAAGAACATGAATGGAAATAAGAATGACATTAAAAAGAAGACGAATGAAAATAAGGAAGAGATGAAAACAAATATGGAACAAATGGAATAAAAGATGGATGAAATAATAAAAAGAAATTGGAACAAATGGAACAAAAGATGGACAAAAAGTTGGAATGTATGGAAAAGAAGATTTTAAAAGCCTTAAATGGGAGGTTACCTAAAATTGATAAGGTATGTGAAGGGAATCATAAAAATAAAGGTTGTGTTCACGTTGAACAACTTCCCAATAATAATAATTTTACAAGGGGAGATAACTCCAATAATGGAGTTACTTGTGGATGGTCTCCAAAAGGAGTGAACCATCCCAAGATTGAATTAAAGAAGTTGTATGGAACATAAGTATTTACCTGGGTAAACGAAATGGAGAAATATTTTGATCTACATAATATTATGGATGATAAGCAAAGGATTCACATAGAAACATGTTGACAAGTGGAAAAAATCTCTCCTACAACATGGGATAACGACCCAATCACAAGCCCCAATCAGACTTGTTTTTGTTTTGGATGGTAGTTTCCAACTGATGTGTGGGCTCAATTTTCCACTCAAGATATTTTCTCTTTGGAAACGAGACTTGATCGTTTAAAATATGATCTAACTTAACCTAAGTTTTCAAAAAAGAAAGCTAATCTACTAATCCTATCTCAATTGAGAGCAAATTCTAATTAAAAAATGTAGATAAAAAATTATTGATGCTCAAGACTATAATAAATTCATTATCTCAAAGAATCATTAAGCACAATGACTATTATTACTATAAATAGATTAAAAAAAAGGTTGTATCTACACTATATTGATATCCAAAGAAACAGTTTGAGAATCCAAAAAACAAATTAATATGAGGCAACAATATCATAGGTAAGTTCCTAAGATGATGTTTGCTCATCCACATTCTCAAAGAGATTATCTTGACATATATGAATGTTATATTTGTTGACTAACATGAAATGAATATCAAGTAAAAGAAAGAATTATAGATGATAAACAACTTAGAAGGAATTCATAAAAAAATCATCTTTTGTCAAAGCACATATATCATCATAAATCATAAAATAATATTCAATAATAATTATGCTTCCTTACTTGATATCTAGTTAATTGACATAATGTGTAATCATGAAAGCAACTTACTTACATAACATTTGAGTGAAAGAATTAAAAAATGTTTAACAATAATTCAACACCCTCAATCTTACTTACTCAACACAATACGCCAATAAAATTGGAGTTTCAAAATATTTAATTAGAATCGATAGAAATAACGAGTTCCAATATAAGTTTCAAATCTTCAAAAGAAAACATGTATGTAAATAGTTTCTAAATAGAAATACCAAATCAATTTCTAACCACTAATTCCTTTTGTTCAGGAAGAAATCTAAAGAACATGGCAAGAGAAATATGCCTCTCCACTGTCAAAATTCCTCCCCTTCCTCTTTGTAATACTAGTTATTTATAACACTTTAGAAAAACAACTAATTAAGTTATGATCACTCTCCTTAGTTATTACAATATTATTTTTCTCCTAATACATCTGTTTCAACTAGGTGAGTAATCTTTGACCATGATTTTTGAAAGATCAAAATTTCCTTTGGACATAGCTGTTCGCTGACACCTGTGTTGTATCTTCTGGATTCAAGAGAAACGTACCATATTATGAAGATAAGGATAATAAACCATATGTTTGTTTCCCTCAGATTTATCCGCACATATCTTAATGAATGAGCATTTACAAAAATGTAATTATTCTTGTAAACACTGATAAAAGATATGATATTTTATTTGATAAATTTGAAAATTAAAATAAACTATTTATTACCTCGTATGATCTAAAACATGATTATCATGAGAGAACTCTTTATGATATTTTCACTTGTTCATTTTCTTCCTTGAATATGTCATTCTCATCCATTATCTTTGTACCATGTTCTCTCAATGATTCATTTTCAGTTCCTATAAACCTTTATAGGACTTGTAGCTCTTGAATGTCACTTTTCAACATTCTTTTTTCTTCCTTAATTGTGAGGTTATAATAAGAGTTGAAAGAGTTAATTGCCATTTTTAATAGTAGGTTTTTCTTTATCAATGTTGATTCCTGTAGGAAAACCATTTCCTTAAAAATCCAAAGTTGGAGATAACTCCATGTTTTTGAAGCTATTGGTTGGGGATAATTATTTTTTATTGACAGAAGAGGGTTTTACTTTTTTCAATTCTATACTTTCTAAAAACTCATAGAACATGTGTTTGGATTAATCAAACTCAGGAGTTGATCTTGATTTTGGCTCATATATTTGTATTTTGGGTCTTTTTGTAGGTTTTTCAAATACATGACTCATTATATTTTGATCTTCTTCAAACCTTTTGGCCATAGCTCTAGTCATTCTAGGTTGAGATGTCAAATTTGCAGCTTCATTTATTTTCATGTAACTTATTCCTCATTTATTCTTCTTAGTCCATGAGATTTCAAGAATATCTTGAACCTCATTTATATCCTCAAGTGTGTGTTCAATTACTTCTATTGTTGCATTCTTTGGTCTCTCTTCTGCAATATCTTGAAGCACATTCTCTGCAACATTTCCTATAATGACTTGATCCTCAAATTCGTTGTCTAATATAAATTGTGACCATTAAATTCCTTGATTTTGAAGTTCATATTTGGTAATTATATTAACTAAGCCACGATGGTAAAGAGACCTTTCCACATTCTTATTTTTCTTTTGAATGGATTTGGACATTTTAGTTAATGATATCGACAAGAAATAAGGCATGTTCAAAAGTTTCTTCGTGTTAGGGACCTAACCCCCCTAACCCCTCACGTAGGAAGAATATTATATTTTCCATTTAATAAAGGCCAACATTAGTTAATAAGTACTATTTAATAAATGTGAACAAGTCAATGTAAGAAGACCTGATAGAAGTTTTTGCTTCTAGAAAGATCTTCCTCTAGAATGTTCTTTAGAAGATAGAATTAGTATAAATAAGAGTAGGATGCATTATAAATATTTATCTTGAGAATGATTGTAATAGAGCGTTGCTCTGCTGGAGGTTTCCCCCTCGATTGTAAGTGTTTCTATTATCTGCTTAATATAATAGACCTGGTACCTAACAAGTGGTATCAAAGCACTTTCCTCTATGTAAAGTGTGGGAATTTTTTTTCCAGGGTAGAGACGTGTATTTTTTGCGTCTTTAAAGAACAAAGATCTGTTTCTTAGCGGGTAAACCTATGGTGGGGAAGACTACATGCAGGAAATACAGACAGTTTCACTAGGTTGTCTAGAAACAAAGGTTTCATATTGTTGGAAACCTCTATAACCCTTGTTGTTATGCCTTGAGTAGTGTTGCATCAAACATAATCTGTACACGACCATCACTCCCACATACTGGTAGGTATATCGGGAGTCCCCTAGGTCACCTGAAACCAGCTCTAGATCAGTCGATCAGTCACCTGACTGATATAGTGACACCAAGAACAACACTCTAGAAGATACTCTTTAGTACCTAGGTAATCAGGTAATACTGCTAAGGGTATGATCAAGCCTCCTTAGTTGGTGCCCTAGGATATTGGGTCGAGTACAATTGTTCGACCCCGCACGTATATTAGAGATCTATAGCACATGGAAAACCCTTTTCTATAGGAACCTTGTAAACCCTAACCCTTGGGGAAAAAATGAAACATAAAAGGAACAAACGATATCTATTGCAACGCAACCTTTCCTACTGCATTCTAGTTGCGAAAATCCTACAAAATTTCTCATGTTAACAATTTGGACCATTCTTTACTGCAGTATTCAGGCCAGAGTATAAATCAGAAAAAGTTAAAAAAGAGTATAATGGTCCCATCGTCACCCTTATTTGAGACCTATTCCCTTGGATTCCTCTATTTGTCATGATCGTCCTAGTACCTATCGTTTTTTTTTGTTTTTTTTTGATCGTCCTAGTAATTCTATCATCAAGTTTTTTTTTTTTTGTTTTTTTCAGGGACCTAACCCTCTTTCTCACACCCTTATTTGGGACCTATCTTGTTCGACACTTTTCCCCGGTCATTGTGGTTTTCCAATGAGTTCTTACAATTTCTTATTTTTTTATTTTTGTAGACCCTAACCTTCTCGCCAAACTTTATTTGACACTCTATCCCATTGCATCTCTTCATCCCTGGATCGCGGATATATCATCATCCATGTTATTTTGTGGGACTCCATCTTTCCTCTCAAATTGAACCCTCTTTCCAAAATGACCACCACTCGCAACTAAGAACTACTTCACCTACAAGCCAAATCCAAACAACATACAGAGAACATCCAAAGACTAAATTATAATATTGCTTTCACCAATTCCAAATTGTCAACCTTTGAGGCCAAATTTACGAGCAAATTGGAATAAGTTAAGGGTAAATTGGCCTCCATCAACACCACTCTCAACGAATTGTTAAAATAGTCCCATGGATCTCCCTCATTTGAACAACCTTCACACTATTAAGGTGAGGAATATTCCCACAATATGGAATTTCATTCCAACTCCCTTCATCATGACCCCCGTCTCCCCATAGTTGAGGTGAACAAATTTGATGGCTCAGAACCCACAGGTTGGGTCACTCAAATAGAACATTATTTCTCCTTGCATGGCATTACTGATGAGTTGGACACAATTTGTTATGGTGTCCTCTATCTAGATCATGATTGCTGGAAATGGTGGCAATGGATTAGAAATACATGCCAAAGGTTTGTTTCTTGGACACAGTTTGTTGCAAATATTTATGAACACTTTGACACTAACACCCACTATCTAGGTCGTTTTACCAAGTTGAGACAATTTGGCATAGTGGAAGACTTTATATATTACTTTTATCACTTGGATTTCCGAACGGAGGGCATGTAAGATGCCTTCTTCAAGGAATGTTTTAGCAGTGGCTCCAAGGATGAAATACATACCCAGGTCAAAATGGCTCACACTCAAACTTGGTTGGAAGCTACTCAACGAGCCAAGGAATCCCAACATATTGTCTCCGCTCAAAACCAAAAGCCATCATTTTTTCCTTGCACTCAACCCACCAATATTACCCCTCTTTCCACTCCTCTCAATATCTAGAAATTGACTCGGGAAGAAATGGATGAATACCAACTCAAGGGTCTTTACTATAATTGTGATGAAAAACATTTTTCAGGGCACAAGTGTAAGGAACATAAAATTTTATGGCCATTTCTAAGGATGTTTTTTATGAGGAGGCCAAAGTTTCCCTAGTGGAAGACCTACCCCCAACCAATGCTCCTACTGCACCCTTTGATCCACCAGAACTTGAACCATCGATTTTGTTGCATGCTCTTATTGGCTTCTCTCTGCTCTCCAAACCCTCAATATCATTGGCTACATTAAGCACAAGACGATCATCATCCTCATTGATAGTGGAAACCCACATAATTTTATTCATCATTGCATTGTCCAGGAAACCAATTGCTATATCTGTGATGTCAATAATTTTCAAATCATGATTTCCAATGGCGGTTCCATGAAATGTGGTGGGCATTGTGAAAATGTGTGCGTACAAATTGGTTAGTACCACCTGAAATATCAAATGTTTGCTATAGACATGGGTGGTTGTGACATTGTACTCGGTGTTGAATGGTTATGCACTATGGGACCCATCTTCATGGATTTAAGGAATTAACCATGCAATTCCAACAAGAGGGACGATAACATAAGTTCCACGGCATCACAACAGGCTCCTTTGAGATCATCAGTTCCCATTGAATGGAAAATCTCCTCAAAAAAGGTCATTCGGGAATTATCTCCCAAATCCATTCCATTCAATTAGTTGAGACACCCTATGTGCATCCTAACCTTCAATCTATCCTCTCCAAACACCAAGCCATTTTTTCCACTCTCGTCGATTTTCCCCTTCCCATGGTGTTCAAGAATTGCTCTAAGTAGGTGTTATTCGTCCTAGTACCAACCCATATTCCTCTCATGTGGTCATGGTACTCAAGAAATAAGGCACTTGGTGCATATGCCCCTACTTTCACACCCTCAACAAATTCACCATCAAAGACAAATGTCCCATTCCTATCATTGATGACTCGTTGGATGAGTTGAGCAGTGCTCAGTAATTTGTAACTAAACTTGATGTTCATTTTGGCTACCACCAGATACGTATGAAAGAGGAAGGCATTCCCAAGACTGACTTTATAACTCATGTGGGTCACTATGAGTTCTTGGTCATGCCCTT
Organism: Picea sitchensis; assembly: GCA_010110895.2. Lineage (NCBI taxonomy): Eukaryota > Viridiplantae > Streptophyta > Pinopsida > Pinales > Pinaceae > Picea > Picea sitchensis. The sequence continues at coordinate 37,182 of SNQJ01S0007881.1, read as the reverse complement.
TGGCCTATGTAATGCTCCCTCTACTTTCCAAAGACTCGTGAATCATGTATTTTGTTCGTTCCTTTGTCATTTTGTCTTAGTTTTCTTTGATGATATTGTCATCTATATTAAAACTTGGGAAGCCAATATTTCCCATGTGGATCAAGTTCTCGATCTACTCTCTCAACAAAGACTTTTCCTCAAACAATCTAAATGTGCCTTTGGAGCCTATGAAATGGAGTACATGGGTCATATTGTTGGCAAGTATGGTTTATGGGTGGATTCTAAGAAAATTGAAGCTATAAACGATTGGCCTCGCCCTAAAAATATTAAGAGCTTGCGTGGTTTTCTGGGTTTAACAGGGTATTCCCGTAACTTTGTTCAAAATTATGGAAAAATTGTCGCACCTCTCACTGCTCTCCTTAAAAATAATGCTTTCACTTGGACTCCATTCATCGATCAATCCTTCCATGCCTTGAAAGAGGCTATGTGCACGAATCCAGTCCTGGCCCTTCCCGACTTCATAGAGACATTTGTCCTGTAATGTGATGCTTTAGGGAAAGGAATTGGGGCAGTCCTCATGCAATATGGTAGGCCTTTGGCCTTCACTAGAAAATAACTTTTAGAGAGACATTTGGGCCAATCAATCTATGAAAAGTAAATTTTGGTTATTCTAGATATCATGGATCCTTGGCATTCTTATCTCTTGGGCCAACACTTCCAAATTAAAATTGATCATCAGAGCCTCAAGTATTTTCTGGAACAACAAATTTCATCCTCGAAGCAACAAAAATGGGTGACCAGCCTATTTGGATATGATTATGAGATCATTTACAAGAAGGGAAAACAAAATGTGGTTGTTGATGCTCTTTAAAGGAAGTATGAAAACTAATGGTCCCACTTTTCCCTCTCCTTCATTGTACCAAATTGGCTCCATTATGTTTACCAGGAATGGTTGCAAGACCCCATAATTTCTCGTTTGATCCAATAATTGCAACACCATTATCCAACTTCTCTAGGTTACTCTTGGAAAAATGAAGAGCTTAGCTACAAAGGCCTTATGTACTTAAGAACACAATTACAACTTAAATCCATAGTGTTTTCTGAGCTTCAGGCTTCATCGACAACTAGGCATTCAGGGTTTTCCAAAACCTATTAAAGGGTCAAAGACTTTTTTTTTTTTTTTCTGGGATGGTATGAAACAGGACGTCTGCACATTTGTGGCTAAATGTGATATATGTTAATACAACAAGGGAGAAACAATCAAATCCCCAAGAACACTCCAACTAATTCCAATTTTCCCTTCTATTTGGAGGTATATTTTTACGGATTTCATTGTTGGCTTACCTAAATCGGGCAATAAGTTAGTCATCATGGTGGTATCGATTGTCTTTCCAAATATGATCATTTTTGTTCTCTTCAACACCCATTCAAAACATCCACAATGGATCAAATTTTCATGGATAATATCTTCAAACTTCATGGCATGCCTCGTTCTATTGTCTCTGACAAAGATCCAACTTTCACGAGTAATTTTTGGCAAGAATTATTCAGGCTCCAAGGAACCCATTTTCATCTCAGCACCGTCTACCATCCCCAGAATGATGGCCAAACTAAAGTTGTCAACAAGTGTTTGGAAGCATATTTGCATTGTTTTTCATCTGACAGAAAAATACAGTGGGCTCGGTGGTTACCCCTAGTTGAATGGTGGTACAACACATATTACCATACAACGACTTGCATGACTCCTTTTGAAGCATTCTATGGAAAAAATCCATCGTCGGTTCTATCATACATGTCAGGTGTCTCGAAGGTTTAGTAGGTTGAAAAAAATATTACAGTCCGAGAGACCATTCTCCGTACCCTCAAAGAAAATTTGGTCATGGATCAGAATCACATGAGGCAAAAAACAGATCAAGATCATTCTGAACGTCAATTTGTTGAAGGGGACTAGATGTTTATTCGCATGTAACCTTATAAGTAGACTTCACTCAAAGCTTAACATTGTCAGAAACTTGCCCCCAAATGTTATGGTCCTTATACAATTCTCAAGTGAGTGGGGCATGTGGCATGTTATCCCCAACTTTTAGGGATAACTAAGGAGGCGATGTCTCAAGGCCCTTGGGCTGCAGAAATGGAGTACCAAGAGACCGCATGACTAGCAATGTCCACTTGCACATATGGAAAACCGCCTCACCACCACACTTTGGATCCATCGTCAGGGCATCCACCACATTTTCTAGCTTCTAGGAGACATTTGGGTCTTACTCCATACAGTATAAGTTAGGTATTGTGGTAGGTAATCACCCTAGTATTTAAGGCATTTAAGCATGTTTTATTGAAGCTGATTTTTATTATAGAATGATTGCTTAGACATTATGTTTTTTACCTTGTTTCACCTTGGTGAGTGTCATCGATTTCCTATTAAGTGGAAAATTTTTGGGGAAGGGGTGCAACTGGGGGTCTCGTGAGGGGTCATCGTACCATTCATTACCATACTTATCATTGTCTACTCATTATATTCCCATCACATTTCCCTTTTTTAGGCCTTCTGGTTTTAGTGACCTGAGAAGGGGCTAAAGGCCCAAAGGGATGGGGACTGGAAAAAGATAAAACCCTAAGATATAAACCTTCTATATGCTTTCCCAGACAGGTCTTGAGAATGATGAACTACTTCTCTTAAAATAATCGAAGACCTGCAAAATATCAAACACATAATAAATATCTCGCTTGAATGAAATACTAACACAAGTGTGTTATAACGCTTTGATGGTTACTCTTATGGCACTTCGTGGACCTCTTTTTTCAAGTGAAAATGTGTTACTTCCACCTTATATTTGTATTATCTATTGGGAGTGCACACGTGTTTGGATCATAAATTAACTAATAAATGGCAATAAATGGTCTTGGAAAAAGGCTGCATTGAAAACGAAGGTGCAACACACCCTCTACAAAGGCACCCATAAATGAGACAATACGAGCCCTTGTATGTCATGAAACCCATTTACCTATGAAGTCTAACCCCCTATCCACCTCATCAACCACTACATGACCTTGAAGGGGCATCCCCTACTTGAAGGTTTTGGTCTACCCAATAGGACTTTTATGACACCCCTTCCATACCTACAATTGGTCAATTGTATAGGGTCTTTGACCATTTGTTTAATTTGATGAGGTAGTTTTGATGCACATGTTTATATTCCTTGTTTATTATGTGTGTTTTTAACTTTCCATGATATCTTTGACTTGAGATCTTTGGAGGGCATATCCATTTTTTTTGCAGGACCTTGCTTGGTGGCCAGTTTTGGGAGAACAAGCCTAGCTTGGGCTTCCATGGGGCAAGAAGCCCACATGTTAGATTCCCAGGGCCCACATATAGGATGACAAATACATGCATTTGGAGGCCTATAATACATCATGGATGACCTCACCTAGCCCCTATCGCCTAAACGACTTGCATAGGAGGGGAAAAACATCACTTTTGTGGCTTAACGTCACCTAGGGCTAGGGTTTGGTGGTGATGGAGTTGTTTTTCATTGAAAATTGGCATGATTTGATGGGGGGAGGCATGGATTGAAGGAAGAGACCTTGGCGCATGAAAATTATGCTCTAGGATCCCAAATGACCTCCATCTCCTACTCCAACGACTTGGAAAATTTCCAAAAGGTTTCCCTAAAGGGGTGACATCTTACATTAGGGTTTTACTTCATGTGAGAAATACAAATTTTAAATATTATTTTGTGTAAAGGGGAAAAATAAGGGTTTTTGTCCCCTTATTTTTGTTTGCCCTAAATTAAGTGGACAAACTACATTTTATAACATTTGTATAAATAGAGGTCATCTCTATTTCATTTTTATAACATAACTCTCCCATTATGAGAGGTACTTAGCTGAAATTTTCACTACACTTGAAGGTTTTTGGTTTTATTTCTCTTTCTTGGTCATTATTGTTTGAAACTATAGGAGGAGTATGTTGGATACACCCTCCATTAGGATTCATTTAATTTTCTAAGTTTACAAGTCATTTTGGAAGGGTTGCTAGGAGGAATATGCGTCTGTATACCCTCCTAGATTTTACCCTAGTTTGATTGGAATACCCTAGCGAGTAAGAGGATTTACACCCCTAGGGACCTTGTTAATCCATCTTGTGTTTAAATAATCCATTAACCCAATTTTTAAAGGCAATCATCTAAATTTTTCATTGGAGATATAAAATACTTGCCTTGGTAAACGTGAAAAGTCAAGATTTTGAGAACATTTAAATTGGAATCAATTATTTTCTTTATATGCTTGGTTGAGACACCAGGACATCTCAAATTGATAAGTACTTATTTCTTCTATTACAACTTTTCATATACATCCATCAGGTCTAAAGAAACCCTAACACAAACATCTAAACAACTCCTAACTCAACCGTAAAAAATTGCTAGAAGTTTGACCCTTTACTCTCGTGACCCTACGCACTTTTTGGGTGGACTGCTTGTAATTTTTGGTGGTTATTTTCTCTACTGTAATAACTTATTTTTTACAGACGTAAGACTGATAACTACTATTGCAGAACTTGTTTACAATAGCCTTACATTGTTGCTAAATTTTTATGCTATCTTCTTGAGCTAAACTAGTCATTTGCTAGCTTGTCTCTTGTGTCTTTCAATAAGTTTTGAGCAACTTTGTTTTGCAGATATCATTATCATTTTATTGCTGATATCAATTATTGATTGTTTCTGCAATTAGGGACAACAAGATTAACTTTCTTTTCCACCTAATATTATATGCATATCTTGGCTTGTTCTTGTGTCTTGGGAAGGTGCATTACTCTTTATAGGTACTATTACCTATTGGAAACATTTGGCTATCACCAATACCTTTATTCAATCCCTTATGCACTTAGTATATTGACCTATAGGGGCTTCACTTCCATCATCTCACTTTACATCTCATTTCCCCCTAGGGTCACCTGGGATTCCCCCCTTGAGGTGACCACTTCACCTCTAAAGTGATGGGAACACCTATCTAAGGTGATAGTGGGTAGGTTCTCTATTAGTTGTCACCATATTATGGTTTGGGTTGGTATTTTTCAAACCTACAACTTGTGCGATAACATGACCTACTAGTTAGCTATGCCCATTCATTATAATATCCATCGTATTTTTCATTTCTCAAGCTTAAAGAAAGTAATTGGAACTAAGTGCCAAACTCAAACCAATCTCCCTGAGTGGGATGAAGAAGGTTCCATATGGTTTCAGCCACAAGCAATCTTGGACCAACGAGAGTGTCTTCTCTGCCAACACACCATCAAAGAAGTGTTAGTTCAATGGAAAGATACATCTCTAGAAGATGCCACCTGGGAGCCGACCACTATTCTGCAACAATTTTTTCATCTCAGGCCTTGAGGACAAGGTTGTTCTTCAAGGGGGAGGGAATTTTAGGGACCTAACCTCCCTAACTTCTCAGATAGGTAGAATAATATTTTTTCCATGTAATAAAGGATAACATTAGTTGATAAGACATATTTAATAAATGTGAACAAGTCAATGTAAGAAGACCTAATAGAAGCTTTCGCTTCTAGAAATATCTTCATCTAGAATGTTCTTTAGAAGATAGAATTAATATAAATAAGAGTAGGAGGCATGTGAAATCTTTGTCTTGATAATTATTGTAATAGAGCGCTACTTTGTTGGAGGTTTCGCTCTAGAAGAAGCAAGTGAATATTGTTTTCTATCAATAAAGGTATCATTTTTTGTTGTGGTTCTCTAAAATTTCGATGTTTCGCTGGTATTTTCTATAGTGTTTATGTTTTCTACTTAATATAATAGATCTGGTACCTAACACTCCTATTTAAAATGTAATAAAATTCAAATATGATAGAGGAAATTTAGACTAAAACACCCTTCACATGTTAGATACTTTTGGATCAAAAAGACTAAGTATTTCTAAGGTTCTTTTAACCAAACCCTAGGTACTCCTACAACCAAATTTGGTTTTTGTTTGTTTCTTATAAGGAAAGGAGTCTAATATCTTAAATAAATCGATTTAATTTTAAATCATTTCTCTCCTATCTGATGTAGTCCTAAAATTTGAGAGAGATAATTCTTAGAGATGTGAATGATTAAGTTACCAACCTGGGAACACTCCCCATCAAAATTTTGAGCAAAATCCTTTGTCATTTCTTCATTATTCCCTTCAAACTTCTCGAAGAACTGCTTCCAATCCGTTCTCTCCAGTATTATATTGCATTCGATATGTATGCCAACCAATTCCACTCCAAAAGTCTCGAGCATAACTGCCATGATTTATTGTAACCCTTGTCTTGTATATTGCTATGTTTTAGTTAGCTCTGTCTCATAAATATCGTCTACTCTGTCTCATAAAGTCTTTTTATGCTTGGAATTTCTTGCCTCTATTTTCAATCACAAACTTTGTGGCACATATCAACAAGGTGGCAGAGATAAGATTTGTATTTGAAAAGAATTGGCCAAGTGTAGCAGACAGGTCTCGAGTGATCTATGAGTCATTACTATTTAAGTGACACGATATGTATTATGATATAAAGTAGAGGTTATTGATCATTTGAAATGGATATAGAAATTATGTCGAATGTAGGTGAGATTATGGAAAGAAGAGATCTTGTGATAATGATATATTATAAATCATAAAAGTAACTATTTAATATTTCATTTTTTTTTTTAACAAATGAAAAATATCAACCTTATATCATATGTTTACTTTAACCTTTATACTTTTCCCATGAATTCCTCTTGAAGTTTGATGTAGTTGATTCTTCTCCTTAATCAAATTGATAGGTCTAATCCTTTTGTTTGAATTGGATGGTTCCACTTCCTAAATACCTTATAATCAAACAAGTATTTGTAAGATAAGAATCATGAAATAAAACCTATGTAGACATATGCCATTTACAAGCTTGAAAATCTGGCTTTATTTCTTTTGTCTTCAATAATCACAAGATTTCATCAAATCTTTTAATTGTTGAATTTGCAGTCTATGATGAATTAAAGACAACATATATCAGTTTTGAAGTAACTAAAGACTGCTTTCAACACAAAATGCACTAATTTTCTTTATTATGTACTAATGACATTATGAAAACATGATCTTTCTTTGTGTTTAACTGGATCTAAAAGTTGAAAAATAACTAAGAATCTAGAAATTAATTGACAATCTAATGGTAAAGAATTATTTTGAAAGGAACCCATTATCTTAATTAGGGAAATTTGGATAAATGAGGGAGCTTGTTGTACCAATCACAACAAATGGCGACACACTAGGAGAAACAATTCTCTATGTTATTGTAAGTATAGGGATCTTGTCTATTATTGTAAGTATAAGGATCTTTTCCATTTTTACTTATAAGTTTGGAAATACAATACTTGATATATGAGAACGATTGTATCATCATCAATACTATGTTCTTACCAAAACGTTTTTAAAAGAGCAAGAAAATATGGAATTCATTATTTGAGATGAGACAATGAGTTTCAAATTAGTTATGAAATTAAACCAAAGGCCTAAGTCTTTATACAAACTGAATTGTGCATGCATTTGTTCCTCATCTCTCTTGAACCCATCATTTCTTCGCTTCCCATGAGCATCCATAGCCCCGACGAAGATGTCTTGGTATCATACAAGCATTTCCCCACTATTAGTGAGCATCCATAGCCCCAACGAGTTTACCTATACTTCCCATACTTGCAATATTGTTTTTCAACTTCCATTTCATAATTTACACTCTTTTAAGATATATGTATAAATATATTGCATAAGTAATGAGTGTGATGGAAGCGAGGTGATAAGAGAGTTATTTTAATTTGCAAAATTCTAGTAGATAAAAACTAAGTCTAAGGCTTTTCTTCCACTCCCAATCATCACTAATGTCAATTCGTTATTATGTGATGGATGAATCTCTTATAAAAATGTTAGATAAGCTTTTCTTTTAAATGAATCTTATGATTATCTCTAATAACAAGTAAAGACTTCCTTTATGAACTGAGAATCTGGTGAACAACGGAATACCCTTTAAGATGTGTAATCGAGACCCAACTTCTTGTGTATTTCCATAATGAATTGAATGATAATACCAAAAATAAAAATAAAGGAATGTACAATATTTACAAATAGTCATTTCTCAATGACTAGACAAAATATTTTCTTAGAAGTTGGCCATTCACAGGGAGGTTTTCAATCTCTCCATTTAATGTTTGTAAAACAAATGTTGATGGGCCAAGTTTTTTAGCAATTAGAAATGGTCCCAAACAAAGGTGTTGAAACTTTGTGTGTTTTCCTTTTTCTTCATGAACTTTGTCCCATTTCAGGACTAGATCTCTAATTTGAAACTCTTTCTTATCCACTGAATGTTTATCGAACCATTGTTTGATTATTGTTTGATGTTCATGAAATGTGTCTTTGGTTTTTTCATGTTATTCTTACAATTTCATCAATGCATTAGTTCTCATTTGCATCTTAGGACACGATTCCTTTTGAACCGATTAGACTAGTTGTAAAGAAGGAATAAAAATATTAGGAGGTAGAATGACTTCCTTCCCATAAACAAGAAAATATGGTGAATTCCCTAATGACTTATTAGGAGATACTCTATCTTCCCATAATGCATTATAAATTTGTTTATGCCAATTTCTTTGATGTTCATGAACAATATTTTTAAGGATTCGAATTAATTTTTTATTAGTTGATTCTGCTAAACCATTTCTGTGAGGACAATAATTTGAAGAATACTTAATTGTGATACCTCTATCCAAAGAAAATTCAATTATTTTAAAGGATGAGAAGTATGATGCATTATCAAAGACCAAGGAATTAGGAATGCCAAACTTGGAAATTATGAATTTATTAAGAAAAGAGATAACATGATCTTCATTAACTTTCTTGAGAGGAATAACTCTAGTCCATTGTGTAAAATAATCAGTTGCAGTAAGAGTGCATTTTTGGAGCTGTGTATAATTAGGGTTGATCTCCTCGATAATCTATAATCCCCATTGTTCAAATGGACCTTAAACTTCAACTGGATGCAATGGAAAAGCAGGTTTATTTTCCCTCGAATATTTCTGTCAAAGTTTACATTTTCTATCATATGAATATGTATCTCTGAATAAGGTAGGCCAGAAGTAGCCATCTCTGATAATCTTGTGAGTAGTCATTTTTCCACCAAAATATCCTCCAACTGGTCCATCATGTAGTTGAGCCAATACCTTATCTGCATCAGGTTTTTCAAGACATCTTAGAAAAACATTATCATAGTTCTTCCTAAACAATGCTCCATCAATGAGATGATATTTAGCTTATTTTAACCTTAAATCTCTTATTTTCTTGGGTTCTAAGGATTTAGGAGAAGTGCCATGAGTCAAATAATATTTTATATCATTATACCATGAAAAATTAGGTGTTGGTATATATAAAAATTCATTGTTTACCTCTAATTCATTCGCCAAACCATTTTGATCACTTGGGCATTTTCTGAATCAACCACTAACTTACACAGACCTTGTCCTCTCGCATTTTTTGCTGGTTTGATTTCAAGGTCATATTATTGGAGCGTGATCATCCAATTTGATCTCTTATCTCCTATATACTTTTGAACCAACAATTTTCTAATCAAAGAATGAGGTACCATGACTTTTGTATGTGATTTCAAAAGGTATGGGCAAAAATGATTGACTGCTTTGAAAACAACATAATCATGCTTATCAATATTGGGATATTTCAATTCCACACCTTGCAAACCAGAACTCATGAAAGATATGAGGAATTCAAAACCTTATAATTTTTTCTGAGTCAACACAACTACATAGGAAAAATCAGATGTGAAGGTATAAAAAATAAAATATTTTTCAAAATATAGACTCCTTAAAGTGGGGGCGTAAATAATCATTTAATGTTTTTTAAAGATTATCTTTATTTATCTTCCCAATTGAATGTAGAATTCATTTTTATCATATCCTCCAAAGGTTCAACTATTTCAACAAAACTAGGTACAAATCTCCTCACAAAATTTATTTTAACTAAAAATGATTACATATTCTTCTTATTGTGAGGGAAAGGAATTTATGAAATAGTTTGGTCCTTTCATGATCTATTACAATTCCTAAGTTTGAAATGATAAACCCAAAATTTTACCTTTTGTCACAACGAAAATTGTTTTCTTTGGGTTTAAGAAAATCCCATATCTTTGGCATCAATCAAATATTTGTCTTAAATGATCAACATGCTCACTTCTCTTTCGAGAATATACCGTAATGTCATCCAAATAAACAACCATTGATTTATGTATTTATTAATACTCTAAAAGCAATATCCATGGTTATTTGGAATGTGGCACCTGCATTGATTAAACCGAAATGCATCTTCCTATATCCACAAGTTCCCCATTTAGTTCTGAAGTTAGTTTTTATCTAATTTGGTTGTGAAACCAAAATATGATTGTAATTGGAAAAACCATCTAAAAGAGAAAACATTTCAGATCCAGCTACTCTTTGCAATGTTTGTTCCATAGGAGAAATAAGGCAATTATCTTTTTTCTGAAGCTTTATTTAAATTTTGAATTTCAATACAATTTATGATATCCCCATTATTTTTCCTAACTGGAACTAAATTTGAAACCCATTTTGAATGTCTAACTGGAAAAATAATCTTAGCTTGTAATAATTTGTTCAATTCCTTCTTGATTTGAAGCTCAAGATCGGGGTGGATTTTTCTAAGTTTTTTTGCACAGGTTTAGCCTCTTTCCTAGTAGGAATAAAATGTAAGCTGATTTTTGTGTCATATACCTTAAGATCATCGTAAGTCTATGAAAATGTCCTTATGTTCTTTGAAAATTTTGATAAATGCATTATGTTCAGAGGGAGAACAATTTTTTCCTAAATTTATATTTTTGAGATTTTGATCAGTTCCTAAATTTGTTACCTCATATTGCATTGAGGAACTGTTGGCTTTACAAATTGTTTTTTTTTTTTTTAATTTATCTTGCAAATCATAAAAAAATTCTAAACTTACCATTGATTTTGGGATTCCATTTTTTTGAATCTGATGAATTATCTAAAGATATTTCATTTATTTTTTCATTGTGTTGATTTTCATCTATGTCAGAGTGTATAAAAGTGCCTTCTTGTGTAAGAAATATTAAAATATGGTCATTTTCATCATAGACCCTCTAATTTGTGATGTTATTCGGCACTGAAGGCCTGAAAGTCAATTCAACAGAGAATTTATCAAGAGAGAATTTTTCTGAAGGAATCAAATGTGAAACAACATTAGCAATCAAATTAGCTTCGACATTTAATTCCCAAGGCACAAATATAATATCAAAGGAATCAAAATTACTAATCAAATTCAATACCTCGCATTGGTATTTCTTTAGGTAATTAGAAACACAATGTATCATATTCTTCACTTTTTTGGTTATGATTTCAGAATCACCAACTGCCCTTATTGCTTTATTTTCATATCTATTTATTTTATGAGACATTGAATAAGAGCCTCATGTTCTGCAACATTATTGGTACAATCAAACTCTAGTTTACATGCTATCAAAGTCTTACTTCCTGAAAGATATTTGAGAACGCATCCATCACGACTTGCACCTTCATTTGATTTAGAGCCATCAAAATACAAAGTCCAACATTCTTTTATTTTAACCAAATCAACATTCTCTAATTTTGGACAATCAGATTCAATGATCTAAGTACAATGTAGGATTTTAGAATCCAAACCTGATTCTATAAAAGGTGAGGGTTCTGTGGGAAAATTACCGAAGAACGAATCGATGCAAAAATTTCCCAATGTTGAATTTGCAAACATTATTAGTTCATTGGGATCATTTAAATAAATGAAAATATGTTCCATGTGTTTCTCTCATTCTACATTTATTGATTTGGTAAACCATTGAACGGTAACCAAATATGTGACCAATCAATTCAAAAATAACCACAATTTTTTTTACCATTCTCTACTCAAAAGCAAATAATGTGATTTAAGAATATCAACTACTATAATATTGATGATTTGATGAAATTTAAGATTCAAAGAAAAATTGATTAAGATTTTTTTTAATTCTCCTAAAACTTTAACATTTTACCTATCCAATTATAAAATTTGTATAGAAGACTTGTTGGTCTCCATGTCTAGCTTTTTGCACACCGAATAAGGCGTGACATTAGTTGAATCCCTTGAATCTACGAAATAGTTATGTACATTTTATTGAAAATTTCAAAGGTCAAAATAAATGGAGGTGTATGTGAACCATATTTGTCACCTATCAAAGCAACATTGACATTGGATGAAATATTTGGAGCTATTTTTTCATAATTGAATTGTAAAGCATGAATTAACTTATTTCTCTGTTGTGTTAATTTAGTTAATTCATAAAGAGAGATATTGGATCTAGTATTTTTCATCTCTTATACAATATCATAATCAAGAATATTAGAAGGAACAATTGTTTTATTTTGAGTGGAGTTTAACCTGTTGGAAGAAATTGTTTTCTTGAGAGGAGAAGAAGTAGTTGGTGTTTCGGGAGCATAAAGGAGACCTTTACTTCTGGTTTGAGAAACACAGATTTCTTCAGATATGTATTCCTCGTCGTCATATATTATTACATGAGTAATGTCCCATATGACATTGATTGATGAATCAATATTATGATCATCTCTTTTCTCTTCTTGGCTTGTTTGTCCTTCCTGCTCTTCTTCCATTGCAACAAAAACTTTAAACATGTTAATAAATGCTGGAATTTTTTTCTTAGAATGATTGGCTTCATGCGCTCGACAATAATTATCTTGAGAAAAATCTTCAATATGTATTTCTTCAGGGGAATTATTTAGATTATTAGGAGGTGGATGATTTTTTCTAAAAGATGTTTTCCATGGTCTCCTATATGATGAACTTTCACTTGAATTTTTCTTGATATCTACGATTTCATTAGCCAATTTTTGAATCATTCTTTGAAGACCATCCATGTCAAATTCTTCTTTATCTTTCTTCTTGTCTGTTGTCTTAATTACAATTTTTCTCTTATCCGGTGAAAAAATTATTTTCTCTTCAGTTGTGGATTTACTAATGATACTCATTATTTCCTTTTCTACATCTAGCATTTCTTCAAATGTTTCTACTAAAGTTGTTTTACCGACTCTTTAAAAATAACAATGGAAGATGACAAGGTTGTAGTATAGAATTCAATAATTACATTATATGTAGGCCTATAATCTTCTAGTATTTTATTCATTAATGCCAAGAATATTTGATCAAAATATTTGATTTTTTAATTAGGAGTCATTTGGATCCTTGATAGTTCTAATACCAAGGTTGTTGAGGTCTTATCCTCACCAAAATTTTTCATGAATGTAGTTTCAAAATCATTCCAGTTTGTGATTTTTCCTTGTGGTAGTGAGATTATCCTTCAAAATTGTATGGAAATAACTGACATACAACATCTTCATGTTGCATGCCCATTAAATTCACTACTAGCATGAATTTACTAACATGTATGATCTTCAGGAGATTCCCTATTATTAGGATCGAATTCTGGGAGGAATTTCTCAAGATGTTTGGGAAGATCATAAGTTGGACCAGGGACTAAAACAACGCATAGGGAAAGCCATGATATCCTTGGTACTCCAACTATTCTTCTCCTTTGGGGTTGCCTTGGACTTCCTTGAGGGGATTGTCTAGGACTTCCTTGTGAGGAAGGTGGTTGAGATCAAACAAGAATGTGAGGAGGAATATGTGGTGGAGATGGGGGCTTAACTGAACTGACTTTTAATTGAAAATTGATCTACAAATCATTAATCTCTTCTTATCTACTTAAGATATTGGATATTTGTGCTAAATGACTAGGTTCAGATATGAAATTAATATCACTTTCTTTGTCTTTCCTTGAATGTCTTCCCTTTTCAAGGATCGTAACTTCAATGGGGGTTGACCAATTTCCTTATTATGTTCTCTTGTTAAAACCCTAGATAACTATAATTGTGGATTGATTATGTGGATCTATTAAAAAATAGTATAATCTATGAGCTCAGATTGAGATGATGAAATAGGGTTATATTGGGATTCTACTTCCTGTGGGTTCTCGATCATTTTAGGTGAATTGGACACCAAAATTTGTTTAAGAGATGAAAACTCACTAGTATATTAAGGGATCCTCCTTGAAGGTGATTTTGTACGAGATGACTCTGATGGATTGGCACTGCTAAATGATCTACCAGCCATGCATGTCACTCATCCCTCCTTCTAGCGCCAATTGTTGACAGGTGGAAAAATTACCTCTTGTAACAAGGGATAACTACCCAGTCAAAATCCCCAATTAGATTTGTTTTTGTTTGGGATGGTAGTTTCCAATCGATATGTGGGATCAATTTTCCACTGAAGGTATTTTATCTTTGGAAAAGAGATTTGATTGTTTAAAATCTTATCTAACTTAACCTAGGTTTGCAAAAAAGAAAGAGAATACACTAATCCTATCTCAATTGAGAGAAAATGTTAATTAACAAATGTAGATAAAAAATTATTGATTCTCAATACTAGAAGAAATTCATTATCTCAAAGAATAATTAAGTACACTAACTATTATTACTAGAAATATATAACAATAGTTATATCTACACTATACTAGTAAACAAAGAAACAATTTGAGAATCTGGAAAACAAAGAAATATGAGACAACAATCTCATTGGTTAGTTACTAAGATGATGTTTGCTCATCCACATTTTAGAAGAGATTATTTTGACATATAAAAATGTTATCTCTGTTGACTAACAAGAAATGAATATCTAGTAAAAGAAAGAATTATAGATGATAAGCCACTTAGAAGGAATTCATAACAGACTCACCATCTGTCAAATCACATACATCAATTATCTTAAATCATAAAAATAATCTTCAATAATAATGATGCTTCCTTACTTGATATCTAGTTAATTGACATAATGCATAATCATGAAAGTAGCTTGCATAACATTTGAGTGAAAGAATTAGTAAATGCTTAAAAAGAATGCAACACCATCAATCTTACTTCACTCAACACAATATGCCAATAAAAGTGGAGTCTCAAAATATTTAATTATAACTGATAGAAATAATGAATTCCAATATAAGTTTCAAAACATCAAAATAAAATAGGTATGTAAATAGAGTCTGAATAAAAATTCCAAATCAATATATGAAATCCTCCCTTTACTCTTTGTATTACTAGCTATTTATAACACTTTAGAAAAACAATTAACTAAGCTATCATCACTCTCCTTAGTTATTACAATCTGATTTTTCTCCTAATATATCTTATTCGACCAGGTAGTAATCTTTGACCATGATTTTTGGAAGATCAAAATTTCATATTTTTGTTGCTATATAGCTGCCTGCGGACACCTGTGTTGACCAACGCACTAACTGGAGGCTTTTAGGATGTATCTTCTCGATCCAAGATAAAATTACCATCTCATGAAAATAAGGATAATAACCCATATGTTTGTTTCCCTTGGATTTATCTGCATATATCTTAATGAATGAGCAATTACAAAAATGTAATTATTCTTATAAACATTGATAAAAAGATATGATATTTTATTTGATAAATTTGAAAATTAAAATAAAATATCTATTACTTGGTATGATCTAAAACAAGATTACCTTGATAGATCTCTTTCCAAAATGGAGGTGTATGTGCCATAGGTAGAAAACAAAGTGGATAGGGTTGAGGTAAAAAAAATTGTAGGTTAAAAACCCTTGTCTTTCAAAAAATTTCCAAAAGTGATATGCTTCCATTTTGAATTCAAGTTGTTGTTCTGGGAAAACATCTCCTTTATATGTGGTTGTTTTCTTGGTTTTCCTTCTTTTCCTGCGGATCAAAACCTTAACCTTCATACTTTTGTTTTGCAATTTCAAATTCTTTCTCTGTTTGTACAACCTGTAGGCTTATTTTGTCAGTAGAGCAATTTCTCTTTTCAAATGCTCATTTTCTTCCTTTAATATGTCATTCTCATCAATCATATTTTTACTATGTTCTCTCAATGATTCATTTTCAGTTTTAATAAACCTTTCAAGGACCTGTAGCTCTTGAATCTCTCTTTTCAACCTCGTAACTTCTTCTTTTTTCTTCTTTAATTGTGAAGTTATAATCAAAGTTGAAAGAGTTACTTGTTCTTCTTTAAGTATAGGAGGTTCTTCTTTTTCATTGTTGATACCTTTAGGCTAACCCTTTCTTTCAAAATCCATAGTTAGAGATAACTCCATGTTGTTGATGTTATTGGTTGGGGACAATTCTTTGTTATTGAGAGAAGAGGGTTCTCCTTTCTTCAATTCTATACTTTCTAAAAACTCATAGAACACATGTTGGGATTCATCAAGATCAAGAGTTAATCTTAACTTTGGCTCAAATATTTGTATTTTGGGTATTTTTGTAGGTTTTTTGATGCAACCGCACCCTCAGGTACGCTGCTCACAGGACCTTCTCCTCTCTTGGCCCGAAGAACTGAAGAAGCTCTTCAAACCCCTTATCGGGACTTTCAACACCCACAGAAATTCTTTCTATGATCTCCCTATCCAAATCGAGAAATTGGACTTCGCGAGATCGTGAGTCCTACAGTCACGGATTTGGGTCTTTTGATTCCCCGAAACCCGATGTGGTTCAATACCAATGCCTTCCCGTTCCTATCGGGAATCTCTGCCGTCGAAAATTCGACACCTGCGTTGTCGTAGACAGCTTACCTCACAGATCCCTGACTCCCGATCTACGATGATGCCTCTCATCTAGACCTTCCGGTCCATATGACCATAATCTTCTCCGTTATCGGGGCTTCGGACTTCGCGAGAGAGAAGTGTATAGACTTTGTGTCCTCAGGATCCCCGATCCTCCGACCCCTGATACACCTTGGCGTTGACCCCTTCGAGGGTTTGACCTTTCAACACCTCTCCCTTAGTGCTAGTGCCTGTGGCCCACGATCCTGTCACGATCGGGAAATCGCGTATCGCGATATCGTGATTCCCGTTGCGCTTGTTCCCGGAACCTTCTATGTCCCGAACCCTAATATGGGGTGACACCTGTTCTCCACTCAAATGATGTGACTGTGTGGTTGTCATGTTTCAGAGTTTCGAGACTCCTCCTGTAATATTTCCCTTGTTCACAGAAACCCCGACACGTCGATCCCCGATGCACGTGAGAACTGGCCCTTCCACGTCACTATCTCCCCGTCACCATTTCGAACATCGTGAAATCGCGATTCCTGATGCAACAAGTTCTATGTCTCCGGAGTTCGCGATGTGTCGAACCCCGACTCCTCTCCAGCTTCTTGACGCGTGTCCTGCAGAAATCAACGACTAGGATTTCTTCCGGAATTTTGAAACCCACAAGGTTTTGATTCTCTCGCCTTATAAACCCCGATGACCCAAATATCCCGATGACTCCAATGGGCTTAAACCCGGTGCAGTTTTCGTCAGATCTGACGGCTGGCGGTCTTTTGCGAATCCCCTCCACAAATTATGACCGTCGATTTCTTCCCCCTTGAGGATTTCTTGACAGGAAACCTCCTGTGCAACCCTTCTACAGATTTGAAGGCTTTGCTCTTCCTAAGCTTTCTCCAACTTCCACAATCTCTTAGGAAAGGCGATCTCTTGCACGCACTCCTTGCGGCAACCTGCGAACACTTTAAGTGTTCAACTTTCCTTGACTCTGCGCATGCCTGCAGCAGCAGTCCTTTAAAGCTCCTGCTCAGATTCATGACTGAGACTCTTCCTTTCTGCCTGCGCACTCCTTGCACAGCTCCAGCAACCCACTTTCACTTCTGGGTGAACGAGAACAAGAGTCAAACTACCTGAGCCTCCATCAATGCACTCCTGCGGATGTTTTTGACTACACACCTTGCAGGAATCCTCACTCAGATAGAGAAACAATTGAAACTCATTCCTCCCTTCCTTCAGATCTCAAACTCAACCATGAAATCATATGCATAGCATATCAAGAAAATGCATAACAGGAAAACAAACATTCATGAGCATATCATCAACACACACAGAGAGAGAAACATAAAAACCATGAATCTGAATCAATTCCTTCTATTAATTCCAGATCTGTACATGGATGTTCTTCTACAACTCTCTGCTATTCTCCTACGCTCTTCCTCTTCTGAATTATTATTTGAATTATTGTTACAATATACAATGAGGGTGTCTATATCCGTTTTCCCTCCTGCTTCCTAAAACTGTCTAATCTAGAATTAAAATCCTATCTACCTGCATTAACTATTTTAAATGTCGTCTATCTACTAAGGACGAGAGCTATCCGCTCAAGGTCCATTACAATATACAAAGTGTGCCTCATCTTAAATGACTCATTTAAGATCGCGCAGCAATTCCAAAGTGGTTTTCAAAATTTGTGTTGGCTTGTCCAGCTGTCCTCTGCTTCCGCTGGCTCGCTTGATGTGTTGGCGATGCTCCTGCATCATTTTTCAAATACAAGACTCATTCTCTTTTGATCTTCTTCGATCCTTTTTTCCATATCTCTAGTCATTCTAGGTTGAGATGTCAAATTTGTAGCTTCATTTATTTTCAAACTACTTCTTCCTCGTTTATTCTTCTTAGTCCATGATATTTCAAGAATATCTTGAACCTCATTTGTATCCTCAGGTGTATGCTCAATTATTTCTATCGTTTCATTCTTTGGTCTCTCTTCTGCAGTATCTTAAAGCACATTCTATGCAACATTTCTTGTAATGACTTGATCCTCAAATACATTGTCTAATCGAAATCGTGGCCATTCAATTCCTTGTTTTTGAAGTTCATATTTTATAATGATCCTAACTAATCCATGATAGTAAAGAGACGTTTCCACATTCTTAGTTTTCTTTTGAATGGATTTGGACATTTTAGTTAATGATTTCAACAAGAAATATTAAGGCGTGTTCGGAAGTTTCTCCTCTTTCAAATGTAATAAAATTTGAATAAGAGGAAAATTACACTAAAACTCCCTTCACATGTTATATACTTTTGGATTAGAAAGACTAAGTCTTTCCAAGGTTATTTTAACCAAACCCTAGGTACTCCTGCAACCCAATTTGGTTATGTTTGTTTCTTAGAAGGAAAGGAGTCCAAGATCTTAAATCAATTGAGTTATTTTTAAACCATTTCTCTCCTATCTAAGGTAGTCCTAAAATTTGAGAGAGATAATTCTCATACATGTGAATGGTTAAGTTACCAACCTGGGAACACTCCCCATCAAAAGTATGAGCGAAATCCTTTGTCACTTAGTCATTGTTCCCTTCAAACTTCTTGAAGAAATGATTCCAACCTTTTCTCTCCAATATTATATTGCATTCGAGATGTATGCCAACCAATTCCACTCAAAAAGGCTCAAACCTGATTGCCATGCTTTATTGTAACCCTCCTCTTGTATTATTTCTATTTTTTTAGTCATCTCTGTCTCAAAAATCTCATCTACTTTTTCTCATAAAGTCATGTTATGCTTGGAATTTCTTGCCTCTGTTCTCAATCACTAACTTTGTGGCGCATATCAACAAGGTGGCAGAGGTAAGATTTGTATTTGAAAAATATTTGGCCAAGTGTAATGGACAGTTTGTGAAGGATTTATGAGTCATTACCATTTAAGTGACATTATATGTATTATGATATCAAGTAGAGGGTATTGATTCTTTGAAATTAATAGAGCAATTACATCGAATGTAGGTGAGTTTACGACAAGAAGAGATCTTAATGATATCTTATAAATCATAAAAGTAATTGTTTAATATTTTAATTTCTTTTTTTTTAACAAATGAAAAATATCATCCGTATATCATATGTTTACTTTAACCTTTATATGTTTCCCATGAATGCCTCATCTTGAAGTTTGATGCAATTGATTCTTCTCCTTAATCAAAATGATATGTTTGATCCTTTTATTTGAATTGGATGGTTCCACTTCTTGAAAAGCTTATAATCAAGCAAGAATTTGTAATATAAGAATTAGAATTTGTGATATAAGAATCATGAAAGAAAACTTATGCAGAAATAAGACATTTACAAGAACGAAAAATATGGGTTTATCTCCTTGGTCTTCGGTAATTACAAGATTTTATCAAATCTTGTAATTGTTGAATTAGCAGTCTATGATGAATTAAAGACAAAATCTATCAGTTTTGAAGTAACTAAAGACTTCTTTCAATGCAAAATGAACTAATTTTATTTATTATGTACCAATGACATTATGAAAACTTGATCTTTATTTGTGTTTAATTGGATCTAAAAGTTAAAAATAATTAAGAATCTAGAAATTAATGGACAATCTGATGGTAAAGAATTTTTTTGAAAGAAACCCATTATATTTATTAGGAAAGTTTGGATAATGGAGGGAGTTTTTTGTACCAATCACAACACAACCTTGAAATTTGAGAATAAACCATATCAATGGTATCAATGGATAGTTAAAAGGAAATTGTTTTTTATCATTATACTTGGGGATTATTTACAAGAGACTTAGAAGCACAGTATGGGAAAGTTTGGGAACATGACTACTTTAGTCAATTGACAATAATCAAGCATTTAGGTGTTGAGGATTATAATTTAGAATTTAAAGTATTGGCCACAAGGATGGATGACATAAGTGATGAACACGTGTTGGAAGCTTACATGGGTGGATTAAAAGAAGACATTAAACATGAGATTTTTCTTAAAACATCTTGGAAATATTATGAAAGCTATGCAATTTACTCATCCTATTCAAGACAAGAATAATGCTACATGCAAGTCTACCATTGGAGCTACACATGTAGCGGAGATCATTTTGGGGTTCATAAGATAATTGTACCTCAACTAACAAGGTTGACACCTCAACAAATGGATGAAACAATAGCAAAGGGACTATGTTTCAATTGTGACAAAAAGTACAGTAAGAGGCATAAATGTGGGGAGAAGAAATTACTCTACATAGATTGTGAAGAGGAAGAATATCAATAATTGGAACGATCACAACATCTAGATCTAGAAGAGACTACTCCAATGATATATTGTCATGCATTGGCGTATGATCCAAGAAATGTTAGAGGCGTGAATCATTCAACCTAGCCAAAATTATTTCTCTTCACTAGTAATGATGGTGACAAAGAAGGATGGTTCATGGTGTATGTGTTCAGATTATAGACAACTCAACAAAATGACCATCAAATATAAGTTTCTTATTCTTGTCATTGATGAATTATTATATGAATTTGGTGGAACAATTTTCTTTACTAAGTTGAATATTCATTTTTAATATCATCAAATCATAATGAGGAATGAAGACATTTCCAAAACAACCTTTAGAACACATGAAGGTCATACTTATGAGATTTTGGGTTTGCCATTTGAACTTATTAATTCACCTTCAACATTTCAAATATTGATGAATTATATTTTCAAGCTCTGTTGGCAGCCACACATGGTTTTCGATACTTATCACCATCAAAAGAGACTATACCTTTCTGTAGCTGCCATCACCTTCTATTTGTAAATGTTTATGTTTCTGAGTTTCGAGGCGATGATTGGGTTAAGTTTACCTTATTGAGTTTTTTTCATTTGCATTTTTCATTTTTTTTAATTTTTAATTCATGGTTGTAAGCATGAATTTAAACATAAAACTTGGCTTGGTTTCATAATCTTTTACCTTAGAAATATTGTTTTAAAATCCACCCATATATGATTA
Organism: Picea sitchensis; assembly: GCA_010110895.2. Lineage (NCBI taxonomy): Eukaryota > Viridiplantae > Streptophyta > Pinopsida > Pinales > Pinaceae > Picea > Picea sitchensis. The sequence goes on along the minus strand of SNQJ01S0007881.1, from coordinate 15,508 downwards.
AAATTCAAATATTATGAAATGGTTGATTAATCCACTATCAAAATCTTTGTGTATTATGGTTATCATGAATTCATTGGTTCTATAGTTCATTGTGGAAATGTTTGAATGCACAAGAACCTTGGTTAACTGGTCATTTTGTTCTCATGAGTTAAATTGTCATATCAGCAGTCATGCAAATTAGTACAGGCATGTTGTACTTGCATTTTCATTTCACCTTGTTGGCCTTAAACATTAATGAGACCATTCATTATGCGCATAAGGTTTTGTACTCTGTAGGATTTGGCACTCATCGTGAGAAATGGTTTGGAGTTTTACGAACCTTCTGGTTTTCGTTTTCCCTAACTCTCCTGTTTAAGTTATGATAGCCCCCAGATTCTACGATTTTTGTGACATTACATCCCACTTAGACCTGTCTCTACTGCTCGTCCGTTGGAAACCTAAACCTATCCCTTCTGATATATGTTATATCCTTGTCACAGTGGTAATGCCACCCGTGGTTCGTATCGAGCCGAACGGATGCCAAGATCTGTTATCCCATGATGACGCTATTGACGACCTGAAGGCTTATGGATGGGATGTGTTCCTAAAGAAGTTTGAAGGCTATAATATCCAGGTTGCAAAATCTTTTGCATAAACTTTTGACGGCTTCAGAGCCAAGATTGGGGATATACAATTGGAATTAACAGAGGATTTCATGAGAAAGGAGACAAGTCTCCCATTAAAACGTGAGAGGTAGTTTAAGAACACTAAAATAGAAGATGTCCCATGGATTTTATTCATGGATTCCCATGAAACCACTTGTTGTACAAAAGGTATTCCTATTGCTCCATTAAAACCTAGATGGAACAATCTCCTTTTAATTCTGAAGTAGTTTGTTACATGTGAAGGTCGATATGGGTTAGTTTTTCTGTACCACATTCGTTTGATTATGAATTTCATAGGGTTTGAGTTGGATATGCCTTTTTACCTATTGATGAGTCTTTACAAAATGTCCAAGCGCTATAAGTGACAAGGTATCAATTTGAGTCTGTTTCACCATGGACTCGTTAAAATATTGTTGGTTTATCTCTTGTCGAAAATAGGTGACAATTGGGAGACCTTTCTAATTAGAAATGGCTTCACCCAGGCCGACGCTACAGTCAACCCTCTTTTAATTGTAAACCCTAATTCGTACAGACCAGTAACTGAAAGCCAGGTTGTTAATTCAATTGATGGCCCATAATTTATTGAATCAATTTCTGTTGTTGATGAAACCCCTGTGGATAAAGAATTACCATGTAGTTTTTCACCTGGAAGAACTCTGGAACAAGTAATTGTTGAATTAAAAGAAAAGGATTGTTCTGTGCCTATGAATGATTCTAGTTTAAACATTAATGATAAACCTATTGTGAAGAATTCCTGTAAGGGAAAGAAACCACAGAGCACAGATTTAAGTTTCAGGAATAAGAATGTTGGTCGTTTGATTTATAGAAAACTAGGAAATCGAAAGAGTAATCATCTGAGCTCGATCGATCCAATCAATATTGATGATCGGTGTTCAGATTGTGATATATAAGATTTCTTGGTTCGTAAAGACCCGGAAAATCAGTGTTCCAGAAGAGAGGTTATTGCCCATGTTGAACAATATGATTTCATGACCAATTTACCCCCATGTCTTAAGCGTAAAGAATGATTTTCGAGTATCGGTCACAACCTGGAAAAAACCACAAGTGAAAATGAAGCACCCCTTGTCGATTGTGTTCCATGCCGATCTTCCATTACCCCGGTGCACTGTGATATCTCTCTCAACAGGATATAGTGTTACTATACATATGTGTCTCTCTTATAGGCTCGAATTAAACGCTTGGATGCTCAAAATTCTTTGTTGAAACAAGCGAACCTTGACCTGAAGGCACACACAGAGAGGGAGAATAAATGATTCAAGAGGGTCGGGAATATAATCACTAAGAACACAACCAGCTTCAAAGCAATTATAAATTCTGAACTGCCAAATCCCTCTTTGGCTAATTTTTAATGGTAAAACGATTTTGTTTTGATTTCATTCAATTATGTTATGAAAAATCGAAATAAGTAGATTTAATTTTTTATTTCATTTGCTAAAAATAATACTAGCTATAGAATCTATGATTCTGTAGCCAATCTCTTTTGAATAATAATTAGCAATTGTTTTTCTGAATATCAAATCGGTTTTTTCTATTTACAGGAAATGGAAGATTATACTGTTGATTGCATGGAGAAAACACTTTGAATCATGTGTTCAAATATTTAGTATTTTCTGTCTTTTTTATGTTTATAAAACTTTGGCTTATTTAGACAAAACCAACTCATGCATGAGTGGTTACTATTTTCACTATTTTTGTAATATTATCCAATTTTTGTGGATTCAACTCTATCTTGTATGATATGAGCATTTGAATCATGAACTAGTTTAAATATTGTTCACTCTTGGTAGTGAGGGGACCTTTGATTTGGACACATTATGGACATGTAACTTTCAAGATTGTATGGACAAGATGCTCACCCCTCGGCTTTAGACCAACGTGGCGCTTACCCATTGTATTTTTCCTTTTATATTATGGAATGTTATTACGTTTATCATAGCTTTAGTCTTATGATCATATGATACTTCATATTATTCATCACTATAATTTTGTCTATAAATTTTTGTCCTATATTATATATGTGATCAATATTTCATTTAAATATCGTGGATTTATGCTTGATGTTAAATGATGTATTACATGAATGCTTAGTATTAAATTTCTTTCACTATAAGTGTTCATACTTATGAGATCATCAGATCTGTATATTTATGTGTTTACTATTATATTCTTGTTCCAAAACACCTTTGAGTTGGTTCTTGGAGTGTTAGCACCATCCTATTACAGGTTTCCCTCATAGGAAGGACAACTAGGAGCTTGAATTGTGCAAGGACATAAACTCATTACTTGTAGGTTAGTTTACTCGTATTTTATTTTAATCAGATTATTCATAAATGAAATAGGAGCAGTTTGAACTAGCTTTGCCTGTTTATCTATTCTTATTTCAAATGTGTTTTATTAGTATTCTTTAGTTCTTTAAATTTTAAATATTAAACAGAAAATATAAAATGTATGTGCTTTCTTTATCTACTTCATAAACACTTTCAAAAAATATCGATTTTGCAAGATATCCTGCAAAACTTGCAAATTGTAAATACATTGTTCAAAATCATATGCACATATCCACACTTCTATTTTTGACGTTTGTAAATTATTGAACTTACATTATTAGTATCATAGATTTATACGTTAATTTCATTTMTTTATTTCTAGGACTTTAGTTGGCCAACGAAGCCATTAAACCCGCCAKGTCATTTCATTCCAAATGGCTTGGGTTATTTAGACAACCCCGGTCCAKATTTGACCTTGCAGTTGATGGTGTGTCATTTACGCCCGTCAACAAATGGCGCTAGAAAGAGGGCCTGRATTAAATTGATGGCATGTGGAGGTCGCAAGACTCCTCCCCCACACACTCRCACTCATGTCATAACGCGTAGTCTCTTAGACAATAACGTTACCCTTGAAACATCAACTACCTCAAACGATAACCCTGAGATTCTTGTTGAACCAGTGACACCAGTTCCTCAAGGGGTCGATGTCCAAGAAATTGTTCGTCAGTCACTCATAAGAACGCATAGTTCCTTAGCCCGTTTCAGACAACCTGGTAGGCCACTTAACCAACCCCTTGATTTCTGAGATATCCGAGAACAAATTCAAGGCATTGGTCTGCCCCAAAACCCTTTAGGTGGAAATACTACCAATCCTACTTAAACACTCATTCCTGGAGTAGGAGGACCCGATATTCCACCATCTCCACCTGATTCTTCTCCATCCTCTTTAGGAGGAGAGTCTTCAGACAAAGGAAACTCTTCATCAGAACCATCTCAACCTTCGACACCACCAACTCCAATGGAAAGCCAAAATAATCCTGTCATACCTTGGCTCGATCAAGATGTCGTGGTTGTACCTGGACCCAACACCCATTACCGAAACATCCGGAGAAATGGATGCCTAAATTCGATCTGGATTCAAAGCAATCCACTGAGGATCACATCAAAAAAATTATATTGGCCATTAGACTCTGAAGTGTTGAACACGAGGATGTAGTATGCAGATTATTTCCTTATACTTTTGAGGGAAATGCCTCCACATGGTATTTTTCTCAACAACCCCAAACCATCATCTCTTGGGAAAAGTTTGAAACTTGTTTCTTGGAAAAATTTGGAGATGATAAATCTCCTGAAGTCTTGGTTATGGAACTCTCCAGCTTAAAAATGAATCCTAAGGAAAAAGTGAAGGACTTTAACCAAATATTTTTGACGTTAAAGAACAAAATCTCTACAAATTTGATGCCCGCTGAAATTTTAATTGTTGCATATTATGTCAAAGCCTTGCACAATAGCATAGCCATATGGGTCAAAAGGTCTAAAAAGAACACGGTGTTAGAAGCTTTTGAGAAATCAAGTCAAATTGAGAAATATATATTGATCCTAAAGGACAATCTTAGTAGTGAAGCTAAAACAACCTCATCCTCTAAGAAGAAAATAGAGATTCTCACTAGGCCCCCTCAAACTAAAAATCAACAAGAAACTTTAGACTTGGAGAGCTTGTAGAGATCTTTCCAAAAGATGTCCAATCAGGTCGTTAATTTGAAGAGTTAAACCGAGGAGGCATCCACAAGAAAATGAAGTTTTAAACCTCTTTTCAGAAAACCTTTTCCTCCCAACCGGCCAAACCCGACCACAGAAGGTCTAAATTTTGAAAGTTTACAGTATGCTTTGCAAACCATCTTAGAAGCACATGATAATTCTTCTTTTGTTCCTCCTGAAAGTTTTGAAGATGTAGTTGAGGAAGAGGTACCAAAAGAGGAAGACTCATCTCCCCTGTTTTCGGTCACTTATCGGACAATATTTTCCAAACGAATTTCAAAACTGTCCACCCCTACAACACAAGAAGCAAAACACAAAACAAACCCCCTTCTGAAGCAAGTAAAAATGTGTTTCTGAAGCAGTAAAAGAAAACTAAAATTAAACAAATATTAACAGCCCCAATTTTAGAATACGATTTAATTGAATATCTAAAAAAATTGAGGGCTAATATTTTTGTTTTTGAAATGCTGAAATTTCCCCTTATTTTGCAGAAAATGCTTCAAAGTATCACTGAAAACAGTAAAAAAGAGCGACTCTAGCAGCAAAAAATCAGCAGAAATTGATTCAAACGCAGCTAACAATGCCCCAACTAAAAATACATCTGAACCTTAAGACAGAAGGGACTTTGCAGAAAAAACTGTAGCCAATGTAAATAAAACTGTTTTAGGGACAACAACAAAAAATCAGCAGAATTTTATTGTTAACACTTGGAAAAATGTCTCGCCTTTTTTGTTACCTTTGAAATTTTTAATAGGAATGTACATAATTGTATTTTCGATTCTGGCACATCATCAAACATGATGCCTCTATCTGTATGCCAAAAAATTAATGCAGAAGTTAAACCTTCTGATCTTAAAATCATTCAGCTGGATCGAACAAACGTGAAAGTAATTGGTGAGCTTAAGAATGTATTGATTAGACTATCGTCCAATCCTAAGGTTCATCAGATAATTGATATTATCATTGTTGATATACCTTAAGTTTATGGCTTGTTTTTAAGCAGGTATTGGTCAGAATAGTTGCACGGTTAATTTGCCACAGATTGGTCTCACTTGTGGCTTCCTGAAAATGGACAGCCCAACAAAATCAGGATAAGCAGAGAACGTTATCTTAAGCATACTGTAATGGATCTTAATGATACAAATGAACCTTTCATTATATCCGATAATTTATTTGAAACGTAGGGAATGAATACCTTCTTTGGTAATTTCATGACCGAAATCTCTCCTATCACTGATCCTGCGTAGCAATCTGAAGTTGTAACCTGTACTCAAACATCCGCTTTGCCAAGTATGCCAAGTACTTCCAATGACGCACAGATTTGGTCCTTATACTTTGACGAATCCAAATCCAAAGAAGGAGCAGGTGTTGGTTGTGTACTCATCGATCCTTTAGGTAATAAGACTTTTATTGCTTGTCGGTTAGAGTTTGAATGTACTAATAACACTATCGATTATGAAGCACTTCTACAAGGACTCAGGAAATATTTGGATATGGATGTGCAAAATTTGATAGTATTTGGTGATTCAGAGATCATGGTTAGGCAAGTAAGAAACGCGATACATTGCTTATCACCACATATGAAAAGCTACAAAACAAAGGTATGGAGTTTAATGCATACATTTTCAACATTCAACATAAATTCCATTCCTAGATTAAGTAATTCAGAAGTTGATTTATTGGCCAATGTTGCTTCTAAACTATTACCCGTTGAAGGTCTTTCCCCTAATGCATTTTCAATTGAATTTTTGTTCAGGCCATCGATCTCGGATAACATTACAGATTGGAGAGTATTCGATGATGACCAACAGATTATCAACTTCCTGCATATGGAAGAAACCTTCCAAGGTGCAGTCATTGATGAAGGTACTCATGATGAGAACCTCCGAAATTTCACGGTAATATCTGATCCTCGATCTCCTAAATCAACATCTGAGCTGGTAAACTCTATCCCCAGATTTGTAGTGAGATTAGAAAGATTCTATGACTTGCATGATAAATTTAAAGGGGCAATAAATTGTAAAACTAATAGTTCCTCTTTGATCTATGAGATGGTTAATTTAGGAACAAGAAATAATCCTCAAAATATTAATCCAGGAAAGGGATGTTTCGAGCAAGAGAGATCTGATTTTATAAAACTATTTAAAGAATTTAAAGATGTTTTTTCTTGGACATATGATGACTTGAAAACATTTGACCCTAACATCATACAACATGTTATCCCTATGAAACCCCAGACTCATCTTTTTCAACAGAAATTGAGGAAGATGAATCCTACATTGGAACCCACTATTAAAAAGGAGTTAAACAAATTATTTACTGCAAAGATAATTTTCCCGGTTAGGCACACACAATGGGTGTCTAATTTAGTCCCTGTAAGGAAGAAAAGTGATGAAATTCATCTCTTTGTCAATTTTCGGAACTTAAACCGAGCATCTGATAAAGACAACTACCTTGTTCCTCCAATGGAACAAATCCTACAATAGGTGTCTAGTTCCGAAAGACTATTTCTGCTAGATGTTTTTTTAGGATACAACCAGGTCCTCATGTCCCCCTTAGATCATCTTAAAACCACCTTTCACACCCCATGGGGCACTTATGCCTACAGGAAAATGCCTTTTGGACTGATAAACGTCAATGCCACTTTTAAGAGAGAAATGGATATTGATTTACATGGCCTCATTAACCAGTCAGTTGTGGTCTATCTTGATGATGTCATTGTCTTCTCTAAAAACAAGAAATATCACTTGTCTCACCTCAGGGTTGTCCTGGAACGATGTCGCAAGTTCGACATATCTCTCAACCCTAAGAAATCGGTATTTGCAGTGGAGCAAGGCAAACTGCTTGGGTTTACAGTGTCTAAGGATGGAATGATTATTGACCCTGAAATAACCCAAGCTATTTCTAAACTTCCCCCTCCTTCTTCCAAAAAAGCCATGCAGTCCTTTTTGGGAAAAATTAATTCCGTCAGAAGATTTGTCCCAAGCTTCTCGGAAATGGTTAGACCGTTAAAGAATTTAACTAAAAAAGATGTTTTGTATCGTTGGGGACAACAAGAAAGTCAAGCTTTCGATTCAATTAGAAAACAAATAATAGAATCCCCTTCCTTGATGAGTCTCGATTTTTCTCAAGATTTCACTCTTTACACCTTTGCTTCTGACGGATCTTATGYTGCTATACTTACGCAGAAAAAYGYTGAAAGAAATGAAATACCCATTGCCTTCATGAGCTCAGATTTTAAAGGAAAAAAGCTTAATTATCCAGCAGTAGATCAGCAGACATATGTTGTTTTCAAAGTAGTGAAACACTTACGGTCTTACCTTTTGAAATCCAGAACCAAGGTTATTGTTCCTTACCTTGCTGTGAGAAACCTGTTAGTACAAAAAGAGATGGGTGAGAAAAGGGAAAATTGGATGACTTCGTTAAAGGAATATGACCTTGAAATAACTCCTACACAAATTATTAGAGGGCAAGTCCTGTGTAAACTAGTGGCTGATTTAGTTGAAGAACAAGAAAGTCAAATGAACACATCAACTGTAAATCAACACAACCAAAAACAGATCATTTGTGCACAAGCCACTGCTAATTCTTGGTATGAGAACATTAGATTCTATTTAACACATGGATCTGCTCCCCACAATCTTGATCCTAAAAACAAAAGAGCACTTAGGCTTAAATCTGCATCTTTCCAGTTAATAAATGATGTATTATTTCGAAAGAACTTTGATGGTGTTCTTATGCGTTGTTTAGAAAAAGAAGAGTCAGAAAAAGTGATATATGAACTTCATACAGGTGAATCCAGTGGTCACTTCGGTGGAGATACCACTGCCCACAAAGTGATAAGAGTTGGGTACTATTGGCCTACCTTATTTAAAGATGCCTGTGCATTGTGTCGTAAATGCATAATCTGCCAAAAGGCTGCAGGACGGGTGAAAAATGCAGTATTCCATTTGCATCCTGTTACTATAGATTCCCCTTATCAACAACGGGTCCTTGACTTCATAGGACCAATTAATCCCTCTTCTTCACAACAACACAAGTATATCCTTACAATAACAAATTATTTTACTAGATGGTCCAAAGTTGTACCTTTAAAAGTGGTGAACACAAATTAGGTAGTATATTTCCTGAACTCTCATATCATCACTCGATTCGACATTCCTGAATGTCTAGTTTTTTATAACGCCTCTTAATTTTCATCCCTTGATATGAATGTTTTTTATTTGGAAAAAGGGATTAAACTGAAGTATTCTACAAGTTACTACCCTCAAGGAAATGGCCTAGCAAAATCAACAAACAAAAATTTAATCAAGATTATTAAAAGGACAGTTTCATAAAATCACAAGAACTGGCACAATGCACTATATAATGCACTTTGGGCAGATAGGGTAACCCAAAAATCCTCTATTGGTAATTCCCCTTTCTTCCTCGTCTACGGAAGAGAAGCAATTCTTCCTCCACATGTTTTACTTCCTTCTCTGCAATTGTCACAGAAAGTTGAAGAAGAAGAATGCCCTCCTCTAGAAAATCGAATAAACGCCTTATTAAAACTAGAGAAAGTGAGAACACAAGCAAAGCAGAAACTGGATCAGCATCAGCAAATTGTAAAAAGTTGGTTCGATTCAAATTCTTGTTCAGATAGGAACTTCGATTTCAGAGACTTGGTTCTCAAGTGGGACAAAGATCACGAGGGTAAGGGGGAACATACCAAGTTCCAAAATCTGTGGCTATGACCATTTGTAATTTCTGAAAAAATGGGTCCTAGCTCTTTCTATCTGCATAATTTGGAGGGAAAACCAGACACTTTCTTAGTGAATGGCCAGGCTCTCAAGAGGTATTTCACCTAATGATTTCTGTTCCATTCTTCTGTAAATATTTTTTTTAATTTTATTTTCAGTTTTTTTTATTTTGGTTCTTTTCATTTTCTTAGGTTTTGATTTGTTTTCTGAATAATTATGTCTAAGTCACCATCTCATTTGTGGAAGGGGAATCATAATTTTCGTTCGTTAGCAGCAGTTGATAACTTTCCAAGAACTTGAGAAGTAAGTGCTAAAACTCAGATCATTAGAAGTGGGTTTCTATTCAAATCACTGTTTATGGTTTCTCATTGAAATTACAAGTAGACATGATTGTCATTAATAAACTTCTAACACTGTCCCTGTTTTGAGAAAAACAACTCAACTGTACCTTCCCGTCCTCGAGATGATTTCCTAACCGAAATCTAAGTGTCCAAATCATGATGAAGGTCATCAAAACATAAGAATAATTGGTAAAAGATCAATTTTTTTGTGATTCAATAGAGGGTTGAAAGCACGGTAATGTGTGGGAAGTGTATGTAAACCCATCGGGACGCTGAACAGGTTTGTTGGCAGTGAGTAAATGCATGCATGATACCAAGGCAACTTCACTGGGGTACTGAATAGGCCTGCTGGCAGCGAAGCAATGTCAGGTTTTATAGAAGATCCTCAAGTCTTTTTTCAATTTGATCAAAGTGAAAAGATGTCTCATATTATAAATGGATGACTCTTGGACAAGATAGAGGTACTAGAGTGGGTCAAATGACATCCCTGTCGAGGCTATGAACGCCTGCTGGCAGCAGTGGCCCTGTCAATAGTATCGAAGTCAACTGCATCAATCGATACACTCGTAATCTAAGTTAGATACCAGATGACATTTTGTTTAGATAGAAATACATCTGATGCTAAACTGTGTTATTTTCTGAGTTACGATCAGTATGCTTGACCAGTTGTTAACTATTTCTAAAAAAATCATTTCATCTTATTCACCCTAACATGAATTTTCTGGTGATGCAGAGATAATTGATTCGCCCAGTACGTTGCCATTGTTGGTAGCCACACATGATTTTCGCTACTTATCATGATCGAAAGAGACTATACCTTTTTGTAGCTACCATCACCTTCAATTTGTAAATTTTTATGTTTCTGAGTTTTGAGGCGATGATTGTGTTAAGTTTACCTTATTGAGTTTTTTTCGTTTGCATTTTCGTTTGTTTTATTTTTAATTCATGATTGTAAGCATGAATTTAAACATAAAACTTGGATTGGTTTCATAATATTTTACCTTAGAAATATCGTTTTAAAAGCCACCCATATATGATTAAAATTCAAATCTTATGAAATGGTTGATTAATCCACTATCAAAATCTTTGTGTATTATGGTTATCATGAATTCATTGGTTCTATAGTTCATTATGGAAATGTTTGAATGCATAAGAACCTTGGTTAACTGTTGATTTTGTTCTCATGAGTTAAATTGTCATATCAACATTCATGCAAATTAGTACAGGCATGTTGTACTTACATTTTCGTTTCACCTTGCTGGCCCAAAACATTAATGAGACCATTCATTATGTGCATAGAGTTTTGTACTCTGTAGGCTTTGACACTCATCGTGAGAAATGGTTTGGAGTTTTATGAACCTTCTGGTTTTCATTTTCCCTAACTCTCATGTCCAAGTTATGATAGCCGCCAGACTTTGCGATTTATGTGCCATTACATCCCTATTAGACATGTCTCTACTGCTCATCCGTTGGAAACCTAAACCTATCCCTTCTGATATCTGTTGCATCCTTGTGATAGTGGTAATGGCACCCGTGGTTCGTATCAAGCTGAACGGATGCCAAGCTCTATTATCCCATGATGACACTATTGACAACCTGAAGGCTCATGGATGGGATGTGTTGCTCAAGAAGTTCAAAGGCTATAATCTCCAGGTTGCAAAATCTTTTGTACAATCTTTTGACGGCTTCAGAGCTAAGATTAGGGATATACAGTTGGAATTAACAGAGGATTTCATGAGCAAGGCGACAGGTCTCCCATTAAAAGGTGAGAGGTGGTTTAAGAACACTAAAATAGAATATGTCCCATGGAATTTATTCATGGCTTCCCACGAAACCACTTGATGTACAAAAGGTATACATATTTCTCCGTTAAAACCTAGATGGCACAGTCTCCTTTTAATTCTGAAGCAGTTTGTTACATGTGAAGGCCGATATGGGTTGGTTTTTTTGTACCACATTCGCTTGCTTATGAATTTCATAGGTTTTGAGTTGGATATGCATTTTTACTTGTTGATGAGTCTTTACAAAATGTCCAAGTGCTATAAGTGACATGGTATCAATTCGAGTCTGTTTCACCATGGACTCATTAAAATCTTGTCGGTTTATCACTTGTCGAAAATAGGTGACAATTGGGAGACCTTTCTGATAAAAAATGGCTTCACCCAAGACGATGCTACAGTCAACCCTCTTTTAATTGTAAACCCTAATTTGGGCAGACCAGTAACTGAAATCTAGGTCGCTAATTCAATTGATGGCCCAGAATTTATTGAATCAATTTCTGTTGTTGATGAAACCCTTGTGGATAAAGAATTACCATGTAGGTTTTCACCTAGAAGATATCCGGAACAAGTAATTTCTGAATTAAAATAAAAGGATCGTCATGTGCCTATGAACGATTCTAGTTTAAACGTTAATGATAAACCTGTTGTGAATAATTCCTGTAAGGGAAAGAAACCAAAGAGCATGGATTTACGTTTCAGGAATAAGAATGTTGGTCGTTTGATTTCTAGAAAAATAAGAAATCGAAAGAGTAATCATTTGAGCTCAATCGATCCAATCGAGATCGATGACCGGTGTTCAGATTGTGAGATAGACGATTTCTTGTCTCGTGAAAACCCAAAAAATCAGTGTTCTGGGAGAGAGGTTATTTCCCATGTTGAACAATATGATTTTGTGACCAATTTACCCCCATGTCTTAAGGGTAAAGAATGATTTTCGAGTATCGATCACAACCTGGAACAAACTACAGGTAAAAACGAAGCACCCCTTGTCGAATGTGTTCCACGTCGATCTGCCATTACCCCGGTGCATTGTGATGGAGCGTTACTATACAGATGTGTCACTCTTACAGGCTCGAGTTAAACGCTTGGCTGCTCAGAATGCTCTATTGAAACAAGAGAACCTTGACCTGAAGGCACACTCAGAGAGGGAGAATAAATGATTCAATAGGGCTGGGAATATAATCATTAAGAACACAAATAGTTTCAAAGCAATTATAAATTTTGGACTATCAGATCCCTCTTTGGCTAATTTTTAATGGTAAAACGATTTTGTTTTGATTTCATTCAATTCTGTTATGAAAAATAGAAATAAGTAGATTTGATTTTTTATTTCATTTGCTAAAAATAATACTAGCTACAGAATCTATGATTCTGTAGCCAGCCTCTTTTGAATAATAATTAGCAATTGTTTTTTTGAATATCAAATCGATTTTTTCTATTTACAGGAAATGGAAGATTATATTGTTGATTGCATGGAGCAAAAACTTTGAATCATACGTTCAAATATTCAGTAGTTTCTGTCTTTTTTATGTTTATAAAACTTTGGCTTATTTAGACAAAACCAACTCATGCATGAGTGGTTACTATTTTCACTATTTTTGTAATATTATCCAAATTTTGTGGATTCAATTCTATCTTTTGTGATATGAGCATTTGAATCCTGGACTAGTTTAAATATTGTTCACTCTTGGTAGTGAGGGGACCTTTGATTTGGACATGTAACTTTCAAGATTTTATGGACAAACTGCTCACTCCTCAGCTTTAGACTAGCGTGGCGCTTACCCATTTTGTTTTTCCTTTTATATTATGGAATGTTATTACGTTTATCATAGTTTTAGTCTTATGATCGTATGATACTTCATATTATTTAGCACTATAATTCTATCTATAAATTGTTGTCCTATATTATATTTGTGATCAATATTTCATTTAAATATCGTGGATCTATGCTTCATGTTAAATGATGTATCTTTTTTTTTTCTTTTTTTCTTTTTTATGCTGGGGGAATCGGCAACTCGGGTTCTCATACTCGCGTGACACGTGGTCGATATGTTGGCAAATATTTAATAGACAACGAATGCTTGTCATTGATGGCAAGTACATCAATGAAGATGGCATGAGTACATAAGGTATGTAATGGATGGGCATTCAGATAGTGAATGCTTGTCATTGATGGCATTATGAGAAGACGATGCAGAGAAGATTCGAATAAGCTCAGAAGAGATAGTGCAGAGAATTTTTGGCAAGAATAGCAACGGAAAAGACCAGCATGATCAGCAACAACAGTGATCGTTGGATCAACAATGCCAGATCTCAAGCAGATCTCGGGAAGATCAACAATGACAAGAAGATCACGCAGATATCGAGGATAGATCTCGGGTGTTAGATCTGAGCATGAGGATCGACCATCATAGGATCCAGGAGAATCTGCGTGATCTTTAAAAGTGAAAGGTGAAGCGAGTTCACGAATTCTCAAAATCTCAATGCAGACACAATGAAGACTTGCGAAATCATGAAAAGATCCTGACCGTCATTACACCAAAAGACGTGGACCATTGATCTAAGATCCATTTCGGAGTTTCACCTATCGCAACTTGGAGTGACAAGAAGCTCCATCGAAAGAATCGCGATATGCGAAATCGTGACATGATCTGAGCCGTTGAATCAAGATCAGATATGGATCGTCGAAGCATAGGACAAGTTGTTGACTTGGAGTCAACGGAGAATGGTGTGGAAACTCGCGAGATGTGAGATCGCGATAAGATCTGGACCGTCGAATCTATGGAGATTTCAACTGTCGATCAAACTCAATGAATTTTATAAACTCGCGAAATATAAAGTGCCTTTTGGCACAGCCTATGGTCACCGCCGGTGGTCACGAGAAGGGAAGGAGTCAGTTCAGATAAGCTACTTTTTGGCGTTTTAGGGATCGCGACTTGGAGAGTCGAGATGCCTCATCTCCAGATTCACAAAATGCAAAATTGCAAAAGTGATTTATGCATAAGCGTGTGGTCTCAGCCGGTGGTCACACCATCGAAGAGATGAAGAGAAGAGTATGTGCAGACAAGCTTCTTTTCGGCATTTCGGGGATCACGACTTGGAGAGTCGAGATGCCTCATCTCCAGATTCATGAAATGTGAAATCACGAAAGCGCTTTATGCATAAGTTCTTGGTCATAGCCATGGTCATATAAAGGAAGGAGCCAGCTCAGAAAAACTCTGTTTCGGAGTTTCGAAACTCGTGACATGGAGACTCAAGATGTCTCATCGCAAAATATCTGAATTGTGAAAGTGTGAAACAGGTAAATAACGCAAGAACTTATCAGAGTTAATCCAATGATGGAGGTGAACATGAGAACGATTGAAGGGCTAAGGTTGATCCTCACAGTGTAACTGCTAGAAACCATTGATGGTTTCTACTAGAGGATGCGAAGAGACTTCGGCATGATTTCCAGAGGAGCTAAAGAGTTACATGGAATCTGCCAGTGGAATGAAGATGATTCGTGGAGGAAATTGACAGATGGATGAGGATTGGAGTTCATAACTAAAACAGAAAGGATGAGCTCGACTGTAACAGAGAAGACGAAGAGTCTCAACTGCGAGAGAGAAAAAGGAATCTCGGCATAACACCTAGTGATGATAGACATAGGGGTTGAACTGCCAGAGAAGTTAAAGAGTCGTGATGATGATCACGCAGAGCACTTGAGATGTGGAGGAGATTGGCGCGGTATGAGAATACAGAGGAATGGTGAATATTGCATGCACAAGAGGCACAAAAGCTATATATACACGATACATAGAAGAGATGAGGTTGTTGTTGTTGCTGGAGTTGATGTGGATGTGGTTGTTGAAGGTGATTCATGCATGAAGAAGGATCAGGGTGCAGCAGCTGAAAAGAACAGAAGAAGAACTGTGAAACGAATGGACATGGCACACAGAGCATAAAAAGTAGAAGAAC
>SNQJ01S0007880.1:193088-203377 GCA_010110895.2 Picea sitchensis | reverse complement strand
CCCATAGCATTTTAGAAATTGACCAACGTCAGTTTCACTATGGATCTCATGAGAATTTGTTCTTACCTTAGGAATGCTTATTTTTTTCCTTACACTTGGCAACAAATATAGATAATCTTGATCTTCTAGATTAGAGTTGATTACATCTTTATAATACCTTAATTTTTTCTTCTAACTCTTTATCACACCACATTTTCTCCTTAAATTTTGATTTCACGATTTTTTTAATAGTATCTTTATTCTACAAATTGGTGTCTTCCATGATTCCACAATAGTTTAGCCAAAACCAGGCATATTTATTCCATCCTTGCTTGAGTCGATGGTGGTTACGACTTGATTTTGAAGCAATTTTAGGAAGCCTCTTGTCTTCCATGTTGTTTAATTTTTTATTATACATTAGGTATCTGGTCATAGCCATACTCTTAATGGGGGAGAGGCTTGTTTCTAAGAGGAGGATGGGATAGGGCATATTTCCTTTAATTTTGAGATTATAGGTTATAATTTTCTTTTTTGTATTTGCTCTATCTTTTTCCAAGATTCACGAGAGATACTACAGCCTGAGAATTCACATCCATAAAGAATAACAGGTGTAACAAGAGTCTCAAAGAGGACTTTCTTCTTATCCCAACTCCAAAGATTAGCTAATTTACAATTGTTTTCAAGCCCATAAAAATATTTCCATCCCCCAATAATCTGTTTCTTAATGCTATAATTCCAATTGAGCTTGTGGTGAATATCAATTCCAATATATTTGTATGAAGTCACTTCCTCCAAGTTGTTGTCATATAGGAAGGTATCATAAGTGATCTTATTGTATTTAACAATCATGACCTTAGTCTTATCGATATTAACATTCATACCCATATTGGAGTATAAATCCTTGAGGATTCTTAGTTGATTTTCAAGATCATAGGGAATTTTTTCCATAAGAACGATATCATTGACATAAATAAGAAGGTTGATGATTATACAAGTGAGAGTAGGGTTGACACAACGTGTTTTTTCCAACCAATCTTATAACTTGTCAATGTATATGTCAAAAAGGGTAGGGGATAAGGGACGACCTTGTTTTACTCCAATATTGTAGTTAATCTCTTTTGACCAACCCTCAATGTTTTTAGACTTAGAAATAATATTCTCATACATCCTTATTGTAATATCCCTCAACTCGATAAGAACTTTTATCTCTTCCAATCTATTCCACAGGTTTTTCCTAGGAACCATGTCAAAAGTTTTTTTAAAGTCAACAAAACAACAAAAAATATTGGTTTTAGTATTGCATAACTCCTCTGCAATGATCCTAAAGGTAACAATATGGTCCACAGTTGAATGATATCTCATAAACCTGGGTTGGCCTTTAGCTCTTTTACCGTGAATTTCTAGCCAAAGGCTAATCTTCTTTTCCAAAATAATTCCATAAAGTTTGGATAAAATCGGGCTAATCGTAATGGTCCTATAATTAGAGGGAATGTTTTTGTCCCAATTTTTTAAAATAGGAACAATGAGGCTTTGTGTCTAGGGTTTAGGGAATCCCTTCTTGACTACTAAATTGAAGAGCTTGTGTATGTGAAGGATAAGGATAGGCCCTCTGATTTTAAAAATTTCATCTTGGTATCCTTCAATGTTCTTAGTTGTCCCATTTGCAAGCCACTTAACCCCAAACTCTATGTCATCTAAAGAAAAAACCTCATCCTTGGTAGAGACAATATGAATGGTTTCCATGGCATTAGAGAACTCATAAGACTTTCAAGGTAGGAATTTCAGTCTCTTAAGAAAATCCTATTATTTTATTTAGTGTTTAGGTTTATAATTTGTCTCGAGAGCCTCTTAGGATCCAACTTATATATATGTGAAAGTTTCTCTTGCCTTTTTTTGATATAATACATTTTTTCCCCTTTGAATTAGGGATTTGTATGTATTGATCTTATCAAGTTTTAAGGACTCATTAGAAGCATCCCTAATGGATTTCCTAGAAATTATACATTCTTTATCATATCAATGGTTGGTCGTTCTATTATTATTTTTATAGGACACCTTGAAAGAGAACTTGTTAATAGAAGTGGAAAGAGTAGTTGTAAAATTATGATAGAGTTCTTCAATGTTGTCCTTATACGTTAAAAGATTTAATTTTCTATTTAAATCCTTTAAGAAAAGGTCAAGTTTACTTTTGTCAAAGCGCAAATTCCTTTGATTATCAGAATTCTCTTCAATGATGCTCCTGTACATGAAAAAATTTAGAGTTAGGGTTAAAGGTTTATGATCAGAGTCAGGCTCATTGTCATTTAAAAGGTCAAAAGTTGTATTTGGTTGGAAATGGAGATATGAGGTATCACATAATCTACAACACTACAACCTAGCCCATGAATACGAGTCAATTGGTTGGAGTTTGGCCACTTCATTACTCCATTGCAAATGATTAGGTCTTGAGAGCTTGAGTTGACCAACTTAGTACCAAACAAATTCTCAATTAGGTTTTCATGGCTTCTTTTGTAGCTATTAGATAAAACAAGGTCCTCATTTTTCCATACATGATTATGGTTGGAATCAGTACTTAAAAGAGTATCTTGCTTAGTTGCAGTCCTAACATTAAAGTATCCTATCAGGAGGATATTACCTTCATTTTTCAAACTATAAATATCTTGGTCTAAATTATTATAGGGACAATTGTTATCTAGATTGTTTTTTTTTATAAAAAGTAGAATTAATAGGTGCAAAAAAAGAAAATTGCCATATACATCTTCTTAGCATTGATATCTGAAATTTCCATCTTATGAAGTTGAATGTGAAGAGAAATATTCTTTCTAATATAACAAGTTATGCCTTAAACAATGAATTATTTTCCTCCTCTTTGAATTTAGTTTAAATACATTTTTATTAATTAAAGAACTAATAAATCTATTAAGTTTATTAAATCAAAGCATATAATTTTTTTTTAAAATTTTGATTTATATTGATTTAATATTATTTAATATTATCTATATACAATTTTAAGGTTAAAATAAAACTAGACACCAATTTGGTGTAGGAGAACTCTTTGTTTGTAAAATAAGGAATTCTCTTAACTTACCTATTTCACTACTAAAATTTAAGAGATATATATATCCTATCTCCCTCTAAATTTAAACTTTTATATAACATTTAAATGAAATCAATTTATGAATAAATTACTTAAAATTGTTTTATTAAAAACTCAAAAAAATACAAAATTGTTGAAGATAAAATATCGTGTCTTAATTACATAGAAGAAGGTAAAGGATTATACCCTTCCAAAACATGTCTCGAAACCTGTCGTCACAACCGAGATGTTTTGACAATCTGCCTCTTCTCTCGGACTTTCTATGCTTTGTCAATGGCCATCTGTGCCTCTAATTGGACACCTGAAAACCACTCTGATCTGATTTGATCGAGTTTTCTTACCATATTCGATCTGAATGGATTTTCCTGCTGCCCTAGGATTTACAATGCCTCAGCCTATTATATATAGTGGATAATCTTTTGGTCTACGAAAGGACATCTCTCCGAGAACAGAAGTCCTTCATAGATTGTGAAGGATTGGATGTCTCATGGTGTCTCTGATTCACAATAGTTTGTGCAGATAGGAGTTCTCTTGACGTCTCTGATTGGCAAGTTCTTTGACCGAAGCTTTTCATTTTCTTGCCTTCTAATGGTAAAATTATTGGGCAAGACCAACTTTCTTGTGCTCTCGGTATTTACGCAAGTTCATAGCTTTCAACATTTCATTGATCAGTTATTCCAGGTCTGATTTAGTTTATACATAATGCTGTTATATTATTAATCTGCATCTCGGAACAAGAATAAAAACAAAGAGAAGTTTCTTTTTATTTGGAACTGTGAAAGAAGATGAAACATTACCTGTTGGGTTCAAATCAATTAAACCTTTGAGAAACCAATGCAACAGTGTTCGAAAGAATCTGTCCGCCAAATCGGACTCAACAGGGTTCTACAGAGTGTAGGATGAATGTTCCACCCTCATTCGGATTTGAGTTGCCAATCACTTGTGTTCGAGTGAAACTCTTGGAGAATCGCACGCAACATCATCTTGTTTGGAAAATTACTTCTTAACTGGTTAACGATCAACCAATTGGAGCACCTATGTTCATAAAACAGCAAACAATAATCTTGAAGAGAATCAACCAATTTAAAACCTATGTTTATAAAAAAAGAATTTTATAAACCCACAAAGAAACCAAAAAAATTGTTGCGGAAAGAAATTGAAGCGCGTCGCTTGAGCGGATTTCAAGAGCCTCAACCACCACTTTTATCTCGATTCCTACCACTGGTGCTTGATTGTGGACAAAAACATCTTGGTCTTCTCATGAGGCCCCATCCATGTAAGTGTTGCCAGACTTATTCTCATGCTTCTCTTTGTCTTTCCACTGTCCACACTCTTCAGGTTGGTACTGTTGGCCAGTAGAAGAAAAACAGAGCATAAAACTGTGAACATTAAAGCAAACATAACACAACAACAATCACACAATTGAAAGCATAAAACTGTGAACATTAAAGCAAACACAACACAACAACAATCACACAATTGACACATTGATTTATGTGAAAATCCAATGCGAAAAAAAAAACCACGGTTCAATGATAGTCGGTATTCTTATTATTCAAGGGAGAATTACAATATCCATAATAGGTTACAACCATCCTCTCTTCACAGACACATTGTACTTCACATTATTGTGTCTTGCTCACACACTCTACACACATTGCACTCTCACCTCTATGGGTATGCTCGTATATATAAAATCTCCCAAACAATTAGATTAACTGATTATAATTAGATCCACCAGTTATACAATCATGCATGTGCATGTGACCACATGGGAAATTTGTTGACACGTTTCCAACAATCTCCACATTGACAACAGTTTACCTGATATATAATGCCCTTAATTAATTCATCACCTTTTCCTACAAGCCAACAAAAGCAAAACAACATCACAACTCCACAACTTCTCTAACACTATTGTTACATGAACATGCCTACACGATTCAATCCAGTATGGACAATTCTTCCTCCATAAGAAACCTGTCTTATAAACCGATGCACTCATCCCATTTTGATACGCTGGGATGTTAGTCAAATGCACAACACTTTGACTTCTATAGAACACCATATCATGTACATGTCCAAACTTACCCAATAGATCCTTGCATTCTTTCAAGACATAACCTAAGGTAGATCTCCTCTCGTCCAAATCTCATGAATCATAACCACAAATTAAATCACTGCAACTATTGTAGGTGATACTTGTGCATATGTTTTTGAAGCATCCATTTCCATACTCTTCATCTGGTTTTGCCATGTGTCTACTGAAAACACAAGTGCATGTGAAATGCGACCATTTCTCATCACAATCAACAAACTTTGTACTAGCATATAATACTTGAGACATATAACCCTTTTCTTTTTCATGAGTCAAAGAGATTTTACCGGTTTCACATTATTCATATCGAAATTCTTGAGAATCTTCACCACATACTTCTATTGTGATAACCAAGCTTACCATATTTTATGTCTCTGTGTATTTCCATGTCCAAGATTTATTCTACTGCTCCCAAATCCTTCATAGAAAACATCCTAACCAACTAAGCCAACCTGTTGATCTCAAGCATGCTTGTGATTGCAACAAGCATAACATATAACACCAAGATAATGAATATACCACAAACACAATAGTTATACCCACTTCTTCTAAATTTTGGCTCATCATGAAGGAATCAAACATCTTGTACCTTTTGTCTAGCATGCTTCATGCCATACAATGATTCTTGAGTTTGGAAAAAAATCTTCTGTTGCGATTATGAACGAACCATTCTGGTTGTTCTGAATACATCTCCTTATCCAAAAAACTCAATGTAAAATAGTTTTAAGATCTAGTTATACTAACACAACATGAATAGAAACAAGCTTTTAACAACTAGTGAGAAACTTTCATGGAAATCAATACCTTCCAAATACCCTTCTGCTACCAGTCATGCTTTGGACCTTTCATCTTTTACTATGTTTGATTTTATAAAATGAGATTCATCAGACACTGCATCTATGTCCATGATGTTTCTTTGGGTATTAGGATCCCACAGTCTACACCCCTTAACATCATCACCATATCAACGATCTACCTATTTGATATGGATCCTACTTAGAATGCTGATAAAAAACATAAGCATCATGACCAAATAATTTCACATTTGAGTAATTACCAGATGACCTGTTTATACCTCTTCCACAATATTCCAATCTTTTCTAACCGATGGTGACTGAGTTACCAGATAACACAATCACTTATGTCCACAACTATTGTTGCAACTTGGTATTATTGAACATGCCTATTTGATCCCATCGTGCTTGTATACTTTCCAAGTTCTATGGATATGAACCTACCTTCATCATATATTCTCAAACACTTGATTGACCTACCAACACATCATCATTTTTACACACCCACCTTTCTAACTTGGACACACTTCTCCACCTCAAACTTTTCATTCGAACAACTTTGACCAAATCCAGCCAAACCAACCCAAGTGAACCTTTACCACTCACCTCTAGGGACTTTACACTAGAGCCTCAGTGCTCCACCTTAAGATGAACATTCCCTTGACCAAATTCATCCAAGCTGACCAAGTAAGTCTTCACCGCTTACCTCTAGGCCCATTTACAATGGATTTGATGAATCCTTTTATAGGTTTCATTACATGCAATCTATGGACACAATACAATGAACTACCCAAAAAATATGGACCTGAAAAACTACCAACTTTGACTTAAAAACCAGATTTAACTCATTAACTCTTTCACTGAGTCAAGGTTAACCCAACATAAATTCCCCCCACATATTCAATCTACCTAAATCTACGTTTAGAATTTTCATAGGTGACTTGATAAACCAGGGGTACATATGCCTATCTAGGTCTTATAGACATATGTCAAATTGCATGCAATCAATAATTTTTACAACTCCAAAGTAGATACATTTTTTTTTTATTTCACAGTGACTCAACCATCACTGCCCTACACCTTATATGTGAAAAAAGGTGGTGAGACACAAAAAACATAAAAAATTCAACAACCATACATGTAGTTGAATTTGCTTCTCTTGCGAAGTCTTCCTTGGATGCTTGTTGTCTTTTCCAACAATCCTTCTTGAGATGCCTAGATTTTCCATAGAACCAACATTTTTCCTTACCCTTACTGTCTTTTGACTTAGACTTGGTTGTACCTTTGTGATATTTCCCTCCTTGATCCAGGTGGATATCGGTGGCCACCCACCTTTTCCAACTAGCTAAAAACAATTTTCTAGCAATTTTGGCAATTTACTATTTTTAGCAGTTTTAAACTTTCGGGACCATTTTGAGGGCCTAAATGAAGGTTTTTTGGGATCTATTTTATCAATGATAGTTGAAGGCATAATTGAGCCCCCAAAATGAATCTGCTCGACGATACATTTCCAACGAGCTATCGCATGCCTAAAATGAAGATCGTATGCAAAAGTTACGACCCTGGGAAGTTGATGTACTAACTTACCCAAACAGGGCCCACGTGAATTTTGGTGATTCATATCCTAGGGTTAAGTTTATGGATGTCTAGGGTTTTTTTGCATTCTGGTTTATTGTAAAAAGGCCTTCAAAGCCTCATTGTAATCATCTTCTTGCGAATGCAAGCGACCGTCACATCTCTTCTCAGAGATAAGTTGTGACCATTCTAGTGAGTCTTTCACTCTGTATTTTTACAGTCTCTATACATTTATTTCATTAATAGAAATAGTTTATTACTATATATCTGTGTTTATGGTTGCATCTCTGATATATTTTTGTTATATTATTAGATATCTTTGATATCTCTGTGCATTTCTCTATTATATCTCCTCTCTCATTTTGTGCCAAAAATAATCCAGATCACTCCTTCTGTAGATCGACCTCTGACCGACATTTATTATGTTGTTGAGGTTTCCTTAGTGGATCTTTTTCTCATCTCCTCAGACAACAAAGCTCCCAGAACAATGTCAAAATCAATGGCATCTATTGAGCTAAACCACATAGTTGTGACCAGATGATCCCAAGACTCAAGCAACAAACACAGTAGTGTGACCACTTTATCTTCATCTTCATACATTACGTCCATATTAGATAATTGACAAATCAGAGTATTAAAAACATTCAAGTGATCAACAAATTTCATACCTTCTTTCATCCAAAAGTTGTAGAATTGTCTCTTCAAGAAGATTATGTCAATCAAGGACTTTGTCATATACAGATTCTCGAGTCTATTCCACAAACTTGTTGTTGTCTTCTCTTCAACGATATCAAACAACACTTCATTTTCCAAACACAAACGAATGGTACTGAGAGCTCTTACATCCATATCTTCCTAGTCCTCCTCTGTCATGCTTGATGGTTTCTCTGTTTTCCAGCAAATATCTTTTGCAATCCTTGTTGCACAAGAAGATCCCACATCTTGAGATTCCATAGTGCAAAGATATTCTTACCACTAAATTTATCCACCTCAAACTTAGAACTCCGCACTTTCTCCATTAACACACACCTCCAAAAAAGTAACTACAACTTATAAAACCTAGCTTTTAATATAAAGGAATAAACTTATAGTTCAAGATTGAACCCAAAAAAGTTTAAAAAAATAATAATAACAAATATTTTATACCAAATAAAACCTTTTATCCAAAACCTTAAAAAGGTCAACTCTTAAACAAATAATATTCTTTGGTATTGTGGTAAAAGAAGGGTCATTTATACCTCATGCGATCCTTTTATACCTCATGCCATAGAAACTATTTTGAATTTTGAATAAATGTGACCCCAAAAAAGGTCCACTTACATACCACGCCTTCCCATAGGTATCGCTCCATGTGCGATGGAAAATGGTTAATACCACTTGTTGGGAAGCCCAAGAAAAATAGAGCATAAATAGAACATAAAACTATGAACATCAAAGAAAATACAATAAAACAACAATAACGCAATTGACACACTGATTTATGTGGGAACCTAGTGCAGGAAAAAAACCACGAGGAAATATAGTCGGTATTCTTATTATTCAAGGGAGAATTGCAATAGCTAGCATATGCATACAACCATCATATCCTCACAGACACACTGACAGTATTGTGTGTTGATCACACACTCTACACACATTGCAGTCTCACATTGCAGTCTCACCTCTATAGGTATGATAGTATATATAGCATCTCTCAAACGGTTAGACTAAATGATTATAATTAGATCCACGAGTTATACAATTTGTTCAAAAAAGAGTGCATGCATGCACATTCCTAATATAGATGCATACATGTACATGTGACCATTAGTTGGCATGTTTCCAACAACTACACCTCTCTTGAGGTTGCTTGGCCTCACATATCTTCATTTTTCTTTGTTGTAGATATGTGTGCTTGCATTTCATTGTCCAAAAACCTATCCTAGATTGCTTCATATAGTCTGATTTGTGCTTTATACCAATAAAAAATATAGCGAATAAAAGCTTTGGGATTGTACATTCAGACTAGTAGGAAATTGGGAAAGTATCCTTTAAATGAAAAAAACACTGAACGATGATATCGGTAGGTCTATGTTTCCTCCCATCCACATTACTTCCCACCAAAACATCGCAATGTCCTACACATCGTATTCGTTTCCATTGATCCTCTTCCAGAACTAACAAAAGTAGCCAAAAGAACAACCAAAACTAACAAAAGTAGCCAAAAGAACAACTAGCCAAAGACAACTGGGGAAAATGGGTTAAGATGTGCCTTAGACTTCTACATTAGTTAATTAAGAACAAACCAAACAACCTCTACCATGGAGAAAATAAAAGATGAAGTGGGATAGTGGGATAATGGAAGACCTCATATGGCACTCCTGTTTAACTAAGCATATGTCATGTCATGGACCTACTGCCATCCGCAGACGGAGGTCTTACAGTGTATCTCTTTCTCTTTCGCTTAACAAGAGTCATTGTTGCAATAACCCGAATGGAAACTACACTTTCTCCATTAGTGTTGTACAACTAATGGTGCATTCACTAATGGTTCCTTCCTTTTAATGGATTCTCCATTGTAAATAGATAAATATGTATTAATTATCACGATTCTTAACAATTATGACATCAACAGGGACTCGGTAGCACAGTAGGGATAGGGCTGCACAATTTTTCTTGTTACGTCAAAATTCGGAAAGGATAATACTCTAGAATGTGGAGTGCGACGCAGCTTACTACGGTGGGTAGTATATATACCCTTGAATAT
>SNQJ01S0007880.1:179664-193078 GCA_010110895.2 Picea sitchensis | reverse complement strand
AAGCATTCATGACAGCTCAGAAAAACTTTCATCTTGGCTACCCAAGTGCTATCATTCGACCCGTTCAAAACAGGTGCTTGCATAAGAGCCTGGTTGCTCATGCTGGCCATTTTCTGCTCAAAAAATTATATACCGGCAGCTAAAAAACAAATTGCACAGAAAAAAAAATAGATTTGCAATTCTTACAGAGCTTGCTGAAAAACGTTTTGCAATTCGGCAAGCTGGACAGAGGATGGATCTGCAGCCTGCTCTGATACCATGAAAACAAATCTGCAGCTACAGAAAAACGAATTGATAGAACAGAGAAAACAGAAAACGAATTTACCAAGAACCGCAGAACAGAATAGCACAAAACACCACACCGGATCTCATTATTGAATTGATATATAAAGGAATTACATGCATGGAAATGCTTCGTAAATAACGAAGCGACTAACAGCCTAACTCGGTGATGAAAACAAGAAACCAACTAATTGACAGTTAACTAAACTAATCAAATGAGTGATTTGCTCAATCAAAGGAGCAAATCATGGAGCAAATCGTGGAGCAAATCGCTCAACTTATTCGTCTAACAATTGGCATGCACAGCCACATATATTTTTATGTATTATGAGATCACTTATTTTTCTGCGTTCTGGTGGATCAAGTTCCAAAGCAAACAAAAATCAGAAGAGATAGAATTCTCATAGAAGCTTATTTTGGAGGTTCAATTTTTAACTATAACCATAATAGTGCCCTTAATATCGCAATCCTCGATGCTGAAATCTGTAGAAAATTCAGGTTGAGCTAAGGGTGGAAGGAAGTCTAACGATAGATTCGTTGTGTCGAGGTCGATAGTGTCGACGCTCGGTAAAAGGTCTTTAAAGAGCTGATGAGAGTGATGGTCTGTAACCAATTCTTCATGTGGTCTGACGGCTTTTGGTTTGACTAGGGAAGGAGAGTTAATTTCAACTGCCATTTTGTTTGAAACTGTCTCTTTCATAGTATCAAAACATATGGTTTCATCATTCACGATTCCATTCTGGAGCATATGTTTTTTGCACATATGAGTGTTCCAGTAATTCTTGATCTCATGACCAGTACGCCCTGGTATTCGTCCTGCTATTAGTGTCCAACTGCAAACACATACAATAAAATTACTGTTAGTATTATGAGCTATGTTTGTTACTTTTAATTTAATGCTTGTAGCATGAAGTTTTGATGGAAGCACTTCAACATGCGATAGGAAGAGAATACTGTAACATAGATTCATATTGATATAATATTTATTGCACCGAGAAGCGTGTTGTTCTGCTTTTTATCCGACCGGAAAACATGAGTTTAGGGATATAGAACAAAGAGATTTGTCTTTCTATAATCTTTTCCTAGCTTTGTGACAATATTTGAGTAAGTTAGCATTCTTATTAGTTGGGAATTAGAATCTTCTATGTTTTCTAATTAGTCTTATAGTCAACTTATTAAAAACTGTTTTATCCTAAATTCACTAGTAAAGTAATTAAAACAGTTTCATTGCATATTTGAAACAGTTGAGACATATGCTGCATATTATTTTGACAACCTGAAGTGGAGATGCCTTTATCTAATTAAAAACAGTTTCATTTCATATTTCAAGAAGTTGATAAAACTGTCGCATCTTATTTTGACAATCTGAAGCTGACAAAGACGTCACATTTTAATATATATACTTTTCGAAAGTTTTTTCAAATGATGTAAGACAGGATTGGTTGAAGGAGTTTATGAATAAATAAATAGAAGGATAATTTTTTAATGACAATGAGAGTATCTAGTGGATAAGATTTTTAAATTCTAGTTCATTCTTAAATACATAATCCTCGGAGGTGTTAATGGAAATTGGGCAATACTCGTAAAAATATAAGGTTTTGAAATTTTTGTTCATTCTTAGATTCACAATTCTCGAAGCTGTTAATGGAAATTGGGAAATACTCAAATAAAAACCTTAATAGCTACAAGAACAATTTGGATATATAAATAAAGTCTTCTAAACATTATTAAATCAAAAGGAAATAAAGGATTATCCTTTCAAAAATTAGTGAGGAAATTGAGTACCAATGTCTTGTTTTCCCACATGCAATTCAATTTGAAAGGAAATTGGAGAGTAGAAATTATTATTACACAAACAAAAATTGTGATGAACTAAAAACCTCCTATAAATTAGGAAATAGAGTCTAAGTAGAGATGAACTCTAGCTAATCGTGACCAATAAGAACAATAACCACAACTATGATCACACCAAAGAAAAGAAGGCATTACATATTAAGTCCATATAAAAAAACAACCATCCACCAGAATGAATGGGTACCTAACCTTTTCAAGGACCAATACATCAAATTAAAACATGACATCATAGACTTTCTATAAAACAATGTGTGACTCACTCTAACATATGGTCTTGATTTTTTTTTATTCAACACAACTCTAACACTTTACCTTGTTTGTCCACAATCATTTCACTTCTACTGCTTCTGCACGACTTCCATTGTCACGCTATTCCCTTAGAATAAACTCTCAGTTTTATCTAGAACAACATATTTGTTCTTCCTGCTTACCATTCCAACTCAAACTTATGTTTGTCATCAAAATGCGGTTTCTCTAGTGAGAACAATGCAACTCGATTCCATCTCAGAACCAAAAAATGTTCATGCTCCTCCATCTTATAAAATAGTTATCTCGAACTCATACCAGCTAGGAACAAACTGCACCATTGGGCCAAACACTAGTACCATGATTGTAAATATTGAACATATAGTAATGCTATCAACATACTTCCATCTACCAAGACACCTAAGTATCCGACCACGATAGTGGCCACTTCTCTAGGAAAATAGTGTGGATATGGGACATATTGAAGTCATTCTTAAATAAAAAAAATCATCAAATAATTTATCATCAAGGAGTAGTTAGAGATAACATGTAGCTAAAATTTTCTTCGAGCTACCACACACTTTACCAAGATGACTAAGGAATGATTTTACAACACAAAATATTTCCAAGCACGACTTCAAATTGTTAGCAAGAGATAGTATCGTCTTCCTCCTTTGCAGTTGTTCACATGTTTGGAGTGTTTATTTGCATCTTTGACCTTTGGAGCTTCAATGTCACTATCATTTCAACGTCTTGGAATTCCATGTGATTTTTTAGAGTAACTAATTCTAACAAAACTATTACATTTCATATTGAGCTAGCTAGGCTCAATAAAAAATGCTTTTGATTCCAAAATATTTATGAATGTCACCATTGACTCATTCTTCTTCAATAAATTTCCATACTTTAACAAGCAATTGTTAAATTAGTAAATTCTAACTATACATCCCATATTGATTTGACTAGACTAAATCAACATGTTTATCTTTACAAACTCCAAACAAATTCAAAGACATATTTAGTTTTACCATGGTCAATGATTTCCACTATCACCATTGATGGATTCTTGATTAGGAATACAACCTTGCATATCTCCTTCTTATGAAGCTTGGATATAGGATTCTCTAGTTTAATTCACCCCTCTTCAACTCCAATTCCATTGCAATTCATTGGAAACAAATCCTCGATAGTGTATTCATGATAAAAAACCACTTGAATAAATTGAAATTTGATATACAAATTGGTCATTACTTCCAACATCTCAACGAACACAATTAATTCTCTTAAAGTGTTGTGCAGGAGGATTTTGACTTGGACTCTCAGCGTGCAGTATACTTCTGCGCAGCTCAATGCTTCGTTCAGAGTTTTCAAAACTTTTTTGCAGTGACTAACTTATCTATAAACTGTGCACTATGTAAAATAAAAAATGTGTTGCGCGATGTAATTAAAAAACTTTCTTAATACTGAAATTTATATTTTTTGATCATATAACAGGATTCTAAGACTTGAAATCATTTATGCACAAATCACATCAAAAAAAAATAATTGATGTATTACTAATTTAAGTGTTGGGCATTGTATCACTGGCTTGGTGTTGCGCATAGATACAAAACACGTTATTGAGCACAACTTAAGCTCCAACTTCTTGAACATTACAAACACAAAGCTTGTTCTCTCAGAATATCCTAGCTCTCTACACAATTTTTGTTGCTTCTATGTTTTGTTCTGCATCTATATTTTGTTACCCTCTGTAACAACTACTTACAGACTCATAAATATATATACTATAACTAAGACTAAAAATTCTTGTAGAAGATAATATACTTAACCAATAAAGAAACAATAAATATGATTGACTTCTATATACTCAAAATAGCTCAGTAAATATTAAAGATCGGCGCACTAACTAACTCCCCTGCTTTTCAATTGACAAAACTGAGTTTGCGTAAACATAGAGCCCACGAACTAGAAACTTTCAGACTAACTGACTAATTCGGTGGAGACGTAAATATCACCAAATTTTAATTGCTATTTCCAACACTCCCCCTTAATTATAAATAGGCAGGATCACAAAAAATTCACATCAAAAATTTGAATTAACATATACTGTCAAACATATGTTATTGCGTCGACTCCTATAAAACTGCGTAGTTTCTGAAATGCATCCCTTATTAAAGCTTTTGTGAAAATATCTACGACTTGTTCTTTAGACCTGCGAAACTCTAAACAAATTTCTTTGTTATTTACTAGTTCTCTGATAAAATGATACCTTGTATCAATGTGCTTGGTTTTCTTGTGAAACACATGAATCTTTGATAACATGATGGTGGAATTGTTGTTGGTTCATAATTTTCCTACAGCAAATATCTTAACATTCTTCTCATCCAAACTACTTGACAAGTTGCAATTGTAGCTACGACATACTCATCTTATGTTGAATAAAGAGTCACAATGGGTTGTTTCCTTGATTTCCATGACACTATACATGTTCCAAAATGAAATGTGTACCCAAAGGTACTTTTCATGTCATTTATGTTGCCTCTGAAATCACTGTAAGTGTATCCAATAAGTCTAAAATATTATGAATTAGAGTACATAATGCCAAAATATGTTCTTTCATTCACATATCTCATAATTCTCTTTATTTCCTTTCAATGTGATTATTTTGGAGTTTCCATGAACCTTGAAATCATGCTCACTCCAAACATAATATTAGGTCTTGTTGATGTTAGATACATAATATTTCCTACCATCCTTTTAAACAAAGTGGGATCCACCTTGGACCCTCCATCTTCCTTGCTTAACTTCAATCCTGTTATAACAGGTGTTGGGGCTACTTTGGAATTTATGATATTGAATCTTTTCAAAATTGAAATAAATATAGAAGATTTGGACTTGTGAACTTCAATACCCAAAAAATATTTCATAAGCCCCAAAATGGTCATTTCAAATTCATCCTTCATAACTAGCTTAAATTCTTCTATGCCAAAATAACATGTAAAAATCAAATCATCTACATATAATAAAACAATTAACATGTTACCTTGTTGATTTTCCTTGATGTACAGAGTTTTCTCACATTCACTTCTCTGAAATCCATGTTGAATGAGGGAGGAATATATGCAACAGTACCAAGATCTGAGAGCTTAATTTAATCTATACAGTTCCTTCTTCAATATGTACACTTTGTTTTCTTGTCCTGGAATCTCATAGCCTTATGGTTGTTCCGCATATACTTCTTCTTCTAATTATGCATTCAAAAATACTGACGTTACATCCATTTGATAAACCTGCCATTTATTCTATGCAATAGTGACCAACACAGTTCTGACTGTGTCCATGCACACAATTGGCACAAATGTTTCATTAAAATCAATTCCATGTTGTTGTGTAAATCCTCTTGCAACTAATCTTTCCTTGTGGTTCTACACATTTCCATCTGCATCTTTCTTGGTTTTGTAAATCCATTTGACACTTATCACATCCTTATCATCATGTACATATACCATCTTCGATGTCATATTGTTTTCTATGATTTTAATTTCTTCATCTATGGCTTGTTCCAATACATTATCTTTGATGACTTCTTCAAAAGTTAATGGATTATCTATTTTTGAAAACTGAGAAAAAACTGAAAATGATTTTGTTGTGTCAAAATTATAGATTTCTTGTAGACTTCTTGTCTTTCTTGGTAAGAAACTTGCTAATGTTGGATGTGGAGATGTAGAACTACTTGGACTACTTGTTGGAGTTTGTTGTGCTCTAGGTGTGGAATAGACACCTGTCAATCTCATTGGAGTAGTTTGAGATGAGATTTGTGTTGTAATTTGAAGAGTGGAAGGAATTGCACAATGACTTGTACATGGTTTATGAACCACTTCTTTTTCCGTGTCATCAACATGATCAATAGCATCAATAATTTTGACTGTCTTTTCTATGCTTCCATCCCATGCTTCATTCTCCATAAATTGAACATCACAACTGATTATGACCTTTCTTGCAATGGGATCATATAGTTTGTATGCTTTTGTATCTTCATAATACCTAAAAATATATACATTTTTGTCCTTTGTTATCGATATTCTCTCTCAGCTCATCTAGAACTTGTGCATACAACCAAAAACTTTTAAGTGCGCTGCATTATGCTTCATACATGTCCAGGCTTCTTAAGGAACTTTATTCTTAACACTCTTTGTCGGACATCTGTTCATGATGTATATTGCAGTTGCTACTACCTCATCCCAATACTCATTTGAAAAATCTTTGGATTCTAGCATATTACGCGTCTTTTCCATGATGGTTCAATTCTTTCTTTCTGCGACACCATTATGTTGTTGTGTATATGGCGCAGTGAATTTCTTGTAAACGCCATGAACTTTACAAAAAATTTGCAACTCTCTTGAAACATATTATCCTCCTCTATCAGTTCCCAGAACCTTGATGTAATAACCAATTTGCTTCTGCACAAGTGATTTAAACTGTTGAAAAAAACCCAATGCGTTAGATTTAAGTTTTAAGAAATAAATTGAAGTCTTTCTTGATAAATCATCAATGAATGTAGAAAAATATGTATTGCCTCCTATAGATGGTGTTTGCATTGGTCCAAAAATGTCTGAATGTATAATTTCCAATGGATATTTTGCTCTATATGACTTTCCAACTGGAAATGATTCTCTATGTTGGTTTCCAAAAATACAACCTTCACATATTGTTTCTGGTTTTTCAATTAATTTTAAACCTTTTAACATATTCTTTTTGTGTAGTAGCTTCAGACCTCCAAAGTTTAAATGTCCAAATATGAAATTCCATAGCAAGGAATCATCATGCACTTCCAATTGAAATTCTTCCTGCATCTCTACACCATTTTCTTCTTCTTTCTTGGTGTTGTGCGCACTAGTTTTTCGTTCCTTGAAACTGCAAACACTTTGTGTTGTAAATGCAGTGTCATACTGCACATCTTTTGTGTCATAGACAGCTTGTGTTTTTTTTCTCTTCTTGGTTCGATTCAATATCAATGGAAACATCATGTTGCTTGTCATCTGGATTCTTGGAATAAGATGATATCTTGTATATCTTTCCATAATTACACAATGATTATATTCCATGTAGATTTTGTATCCTTTCCGTAACAACTGTCATGTGATCATCAAATTATGTTTCATACCAGAAACGTAATATACATCAGGCATAAATTTTTGATATCATTTTTTAGTTAAAATGTTTATAATGTATTTTCCTAAGACAGTGACTTGGATATTTGTTCCAAGTGTAACGTTTTTTTGGACTAACTTATCCAAACTAAAAAATAACTCTAAGTTTCATGTCATGTGATTACTTTAGCCTGAATCTAGATACCATATGTCACATGGACTTTCTTGAGAAACATTTCATTCAACTAGGGAAATTATAGGCATTAATTCAGCGCGCACCATAAACATATAACTTGAGGGATTATTTGTGTTATTTGACTGATCTTGTCCTTTCTTGTTCTGATAGTACTGTATCTTCCTGCAGTCATATGCATAATGTTCACATATTTTACAATAATGGAACTAAATCTTTGATATATCAAAATCTGATTACTTGGTTGATTGTTATTTTTTTTTACCTCTTCCACCAATATTTCCAGGACTATTATTGCGTCCACCTCTAACAAAACTTCTTCCTCTTCCTCTAGAGTTAGATATCTCCCCTCCTCTTCCACGACTTATAGAATATTGCATGTAAAATGCATTCTCTAATGACAAATTTGACCTATTTAATCTGTGTTCATGTTTAATAAGGGAAACTTGCAGTTCATCTACACTACACTGACTGAGGTCATTGTTCTCTTCCAACATCACAACAAGGGTACCACATTTAGGATGAATACTCCTAAGTACCTTCTCAACAATTTTTTTGTATTCTATGGTTTCACCATCAGACTTAATATGATTTATCATGCCAATAACATGGGTGTAAAATGAATCTACTGAATTTGAGTCCTTCATTGGTAGAGTTTCAAAATATCTTCTAAGAATTTGTATTTTTGAAGTCTTGACTTTGTCCATACCTAGATAAGAGGTTTGTGATATGCCCCATGCCTCCTTGTCTTGCTTTCTTGATACAACTCTTGGGATTATCCTCTCATACATGGCTTGATGTATGTAAAACATCGCATTTCCATCCTTCTTCTTTTGATCTTTCAAGGCATACTTCTTAGCTTGTGTGAGTGCATTGTACGTTGCATGATCTGTTGGTTCCACATATCCATTCTTAACTATCTCCCATACATATTGACCCTGAAATGACGCCTTCATGGTTAACGACCATAACTCATAATTTTTCCTGTAAAAGTTGGAAGTTGCATATTTGAAGTAGAAGCCATATTTTCATTCTACAATAGAGTTGTTTCTCATGAAACTTAATCTGATAAAACTTGTTCTAATAGAACCTACTATGATACCAAATCTTGGACTCTCATCGTGAAGTATACTTATGTGCAACTCAATGCTTCGGTCATAGTTTTCAAAACTTTTTGTGTAGTGACTAACTTAAGTATAAACTACGCACTGTGAAAAATAAACAATGTGTTGCGCGATGTAATAAAACTACCTTTATTAATACTAAACTTTATATTTTTGATCATATAAGAGGATTCAAAGACTTGAAATCATTTATTCACAAATAACTGATGTATTACCAATTTAATTGTTGCGCTTTGTATCACTCAGTTGGTGTTACGTGCAGATACAAAACACACTACTAAGTAGAGCTTCAACTCCAAATTCTTCAACCTTAAAAACACAGAGCTTGTGCTCTCATAATCTCCTAACTCTCTACAAAGTTATTGATGCTTCTATGTTGTATTCTACAGCTATATTCTACTACCCTCTCTAAAAACTACTTACAGACTAAAAAATCTATATATAACTCAGACTAAAACTTCTTATAGAATATAACCGACTAAACCAATAAAGACAACAATAAATACGGTTGACTTCTATATACTCAACGGAGATCGATAAATATTAAATATTGTCTCATTAACCAACTCCCTTGCTTTTCCATTAACAAAACTGAGTTTTCGTAAACGTAGAGCTAACGAACTAGAAACTTACAGAATGACAGACTCACTAACTCACTTACTGAGTCGGTGGAGATGTAAATCTCACCAAATTTTAATTACTATTTGCAACATTATGCTCATCTAATTTTTTTGGGAGATCATATCTCTTGTTGTTTGTGGCATTATTGGGAATCGAACCGTTGACCTTGACCCTCTTTGCCTCTTTCCTAGTTTCCCTGAAGATTGGGATGTAGTGTGGTTATTCTTCTTTCAGTATCATGTCACAGATATAAAGGCTTGGAAGTATGCTCCTTGTGGTGGAGAGGATCCTGCCCTCAATTTCAAATTGTCTCCAGTGAAACACCAATTATCGACTTCCACATTAAAAACTATCATCTTCTTTCCTATTCTATTTTCAAGGTCTTTCGGTTCCCATGAATAGGATGGTGAGGTCACTGCTTCTATGTCCTTCATAGGCTTTGAACCTATTTTTCTTCTTAATAGCATGCACAATGGCTTCAAGTCACAGCTCTTCACCGCCTTGGTTTCACGTGTAATACCACTGATGGATGGTATGCACTACATCCCTACATCCAGACTATCTTTGTGGGGTTTATGCAAGGTGGTTCATCCCATACCCCTCGCTCCACGACTTCCTGGTCGGGAGAGGGGGTATTTCGAGTGGCATGCCTGATATCCTATGTTGTCCATCATTGTGCGAGTAGAAATGGATTGAAATACGACCACAACTGAACCAACTGTTTTAAATGTATTTCTCCAGTCCTCCAACGATGCCATGCTTCTCACCACGTATCTCAAAACTCTAGTGGACCTCTGATGTCACATGATTGTGGTTCCCTCTACTGCAATTCGAGCCTACCAAGGATTATTTACATGGACAATTACACTACCTCACAACATCATTTTTGGTTCATTCTCCTTCTACATCTTGGTAGCCTTGGTTTCCACGCACATGAACTTTGTGAGTCTCAAAATCCATGATTCTCATTGATCAATGATCATACTCATCAATGAACAAACTTAGGAACACAAAATCATAATTTTAACAAACAACACACTACTCTACTCTTGGGATGTTCCTGTATGTTCTTGGGTTTTGTGAGGGAGACACCTCTGAAAGGAAATGGGATAGTAGACATTATTATTACACATAAACCAAAATTGTGATAAACATTTTATTAAACAATGTAAATAGAGTATATATGAATCCATGAAGCATTGTTTCAGGATATACAAACTATCTTATCTCAACCTCTCACCAATATAGGAAACATTTAGTTGAAGAGAATCTCTTAAATGCAACTAGTCCTAACAACCTCCTATAAACTATGAAAGAGACTCTACTTAGAGATGAACTCTACCTAATCATGACCCATATTAACAATAGCCACAATTATAATCACACCAAAGGAAAAAAAAAATTACATATTTCAACACAATTATAGGTTAAAAATGGTAACCACAAAAAATGCATCTCCTCACCTCATCAATTGATATGAATAATAAATAATGTTTATTATAGTAATATGAATAATAAATAATGTTGATTGTAGTACACTTATGGATGGGTACAATTAACCCAAACATAATTCATAACCCCTTAAATTAATCAACTAACACATATAGGTAATATATATGTTCATTTTTTTTTAATTCGAACAAATTCCAAAATTTAAATATTGTATATTGTTAATTTTCAAGGTAACAATTACACATATAGGTAATATATATGTTCAATTTATTTTAATTAGAACAAATTCCAAAATTTAAATATTGTATTATTGTTAATTTTCAAGGTAAGAATTATTGAGATGTCAAAATGATATTGTCTTTGATACTCTCCATACATCATATCAGTTTTTGAAATCAAGCATCCATTGTATATGAACATCCTGGCTAACAACCACATGTTTGAGTAAAGAAACAAATTAAATGGCGTTTTTAGATAAGTGAACAAGTCATTTATATGTCTACGTATCCATGGTATATGAACATCGTGGCTAAGATTTTTAGATAAGTGAACAAGACATTTACGTGTGTACGTATCCATGGTATATGAACATCCTGGCTAATAACCACATGTTTGGGTAAAGAAGCAAATTAAATGGCATGAATTGGTTTTTATATAAGTGAACAAGACATCTACGTGATTACATAAAATTTGTACGTGATTACATGACATTTGACAAAGAAATGAGAATCCGAAGACGACAAGAAAACACATTGGTTAAACTTTTAACAAGGATAATGGAGAGTTAAGGTTGTGTCATTCATTGCACGCATGAGAAATCATTTACAAAAGATGGCATGTATGAATGCAAGTGTTGTTGGTTGAACGACTTGGAAATAATGGAGAAAACGCCAGTTGTAAGCACCAGTTGTAAGCTTCAGTTGTGAGAGTCAGTTGTAGGCGTGTTAAGAGTTAGTTCTTAGTTAAGAGTCTAGTTGTCTTTGGTTTGCATGTAACCAACTCGGTAGAGTATTTTCCTATATAAAGATTTAATCCATCTTCATTGAATAATACAAAAGTGAGTGTAGCCTCACCAGTTGTTTGTTTCGCATATTTTATCATGGTATCAAAGCGAGGTTGAGGATTCAAGAGATCCATCTCTCTGAGTGCAAGATCTCAAATTAAATTTGAGTAGGGGCGTCCAGCACTCCCCATGCAACGTGAGAGGAGCGTTGAGCTCTCTCAAACATATAAAAATTCAAAATTCGGAGGTCGAGCGCTCCCTTGGTGCATGTCTCAAAGCGCTGGAGCATTAACGTTCATGCTCCTTATCTTCCCCAGCGCTGCAACACACCCTTTCCATTGACCCCAAGTGCCAGCGCTCCACCTACTGAATTAAAGGAGCGTCCGATCATTTTTTTATGCAAAGCTGCGTGAGAAAGGTGCATGAAGACTGTTGCGTGAGTGTTTTTTTGAAGAGGAGGTTATAGTTTGAACATTAAATAAGAATCTACGACTTGCATGCCACGATTTGAGTGAATTTTGAATCATAAATTGTGAAGGTTCATGTTTTTTTTAAAAGGTGGATATAAGACGTGCTTGAATGCTTGTGTGGATATATGTTGAAAACGTGGAGTTTGAAGCTCGCTTAAATTTGATTAAAGTGAATCTCTTTTTGAATTTTATTAAAAGAGGATATATTTTTTTAACTAAAGTGGATATATGAAAGGATAAAGGATATCATAGCTTAGCTTAGTGGATGGCTATTGATTTCTAAGTGGATGCATGTGTATTTAAATCAAAAAGGGGAAAAGTTTTTTTTAAGAAATTTATATTGTTTTTTTATATATATAAAGTGGTGTGAGGCTTCTATAGGTGAAGAGGGAGTTATAAGTCTTTTAAATAGTGAAGTGGCTATTTAAAAAGTGGATATTCTGGATATTAAGGTGCATGCATGCATTATTTAAGCTAAGAACATAGGTAGATTTGGATCAGTGGATCCAAAGGTAGAGCAACGAATTGCTCAACACTCGACAAAAAGTTGCATATATTTGGTGATTCACTTGTAGAGACTAACTTGCAGAGATGGTGAATCCTCTAGCAGAGACCTACCTCAACGAAGCCAACAAGCTAGATGGATCGAATTTCATTAACTGGAAATTCAAGATGCAGACGCTCATGGAGGGCTATGGTGTCTGGAACATTGCGAAGGGAACTGAACTAAAACCAGATGCGGCTGTAGGTGCAACAGTAGCACAGATCCAAGATTCAGAGAAGCGCGAAAACAAGGAAAAGGTATTGTTGCACATGTCAGTTAAAGATAGCATAGTTCCACATATTAGAGACGCTACAACTTATGTTGCAACATGGACATCTCTTAAAGCATTGTATGAAACTAGCAATACAACTCGCATTTTGTTCCTGAAAACTAAATCGCTAGGCATTAAGATGGATGGAAATGAATCTGTTAGTTCATTTTTGGGTCGCATTAAAGAGGTGAAAGACAAGCTAGT
>SNQJ01S0007880.1:167608-179614 GCA_010110895.2 Picea sitchensis | reverse complement strand
TTGTGGGGCTTCCATTGAACCAGCACCACGTGAATGCGGGGCCTCTTGTGTTCAAATCTAAATCCATTAGCATGAAGCTATGAACGCTGACAACCACAAAAGTTTTGTGGGGCTTCCACTGAACCTGAAGAACCAGCCCCCCCACGTGAAGGCGGGGTCTTTTCTGATCAAATGCAGAAAAGGCCCCTAGCGATGCAGACAGTCCCTACGGATCACATGCATTTGTCCGTCAACATTGAAAGGAAAATTTTTTATGGACCACCACGGTCCTGTCCTCCTATTGAGTTAGTAATCTGTACGTGGGTTTATGAATTTTTTGTAGCAACGAGAAGGGGAAGAGAATATTTGGTTTCAGTCAGAGACATCTTGCAGATTGACATTAAATGCATGGTCGAGCAATTTGTTATTTCAATACCAAGTTAGGACTAATCATATGACTATTAATTATGTTGTGGATGTCAATTCTGAGTGCTTATATATAGAGAACGAATGTATGGTCTTACCACAGTCTTGTGTGCAAGTTTTCCATCTCTTATTTTCTGTGATAATTGTTTTGCTTCTGAAATCAATAGCAAGAAGGATGAGGAATCCTCAAGTTCTTCTTTTGAAGCAGATCATCAGAGCATTTTGCAAGGTTTCCCATGGCTATAAGGGAATTGGCTATCGCCTCTCTCCAAAGACAAGATATTTCACAATGAAAGATGAGGTCATGGGAAGATCATGCAGTCCTCTGCCCACAGATGTTCCCAAGGGACACTGTGCAGTCTATGTTGGAAGCGAACGCAGTAGATTTATCATTCCCACCATTTATTTGAATCATTCTCTGTTCCGTGCATTGCTAGAGAAGGCCGAGGAAGAGTATGGGTTTGATCACCGTATGGGACTCATTATTCCCTGTGAAGAAACAGATTTCCAATCACTGACCTCCATGCTGGGAAAAAAAGGATGTCAGGCCTAGAACTTTGAAGCTGATTGTCCTCCATATGCAGCGACGGAGAGATTGCCTGCAATCTGTTAAAATGAACCCAAACAGAGATTGCGGCCAAGATCTTGAGAATTACAACAGCTATCTTGGTTGGAGCTGCAGAGATGTCCTTTGAATTTGAAACTATAACCAAAGATATGCTTTGGTTTTGTTTTTGTTTTCGAATTTGAGTTGGAGAAGCTGCACAACTCCATTATATGCTTATTAGCAACCAAAATGATTTGAGTTGCATAAGAATTTTCAGGGCAGCAGTCTTATAGTCTAAGATTTTGCAGATGGCAGGGATACGTTTCAAATCACCACCTTCAAAATGACGCAGAAAGCGAGAGGGCAGGAGAGCTGTTCAAAATTTGTATGTAGTAAATCAATCATAGATCAAACGGGAACTTATGAAAACTGTGTTGGATGCAATTTTCTGGGCTAAGGCTAGTTGAGAATACCAAGTACTATTGGTCATTTTATGAGTTATGGCTAATGGAGACTAGCTCATGCATTGGTATGCTAAACTGTGTAAATAAACTAAAGCCAAACAATTTTATCTAATGTTTTCTTTGATGACATGTTTCATGATTTTACCATTTGTGTCAGGGTTCGTGCAATAACAGGGTTCGTGTAATACCATGGTTCGCTGACTGGTGGGTAATTATGCTTTGACAAATGCGGTCTTATAAAGAATTTTATATAAATTATGTGGATGCCATACAAAACAGTTTCACAGATGTTTAACAAGATATGGAACTGAACTAAAAAACTGAACTAAAAAATCATATATGAGTAATTACTTTAAAAAGCAAAAAACAGTTTCATTTTGCATGGAACTGAACGGAAAAATCATATATGAGTAATTACTTTAAAGAGATGATTACATAGTTTTATAGATCATAAATTAATGAACATTATTTTGTAATTACATCGTTTTGTAGATCATAAATTAATGAACATTATTTTGTAATTTTGTAATTCAAGTTATAACACAAACTGCAAAGAACAGACTTCAAAACATAACTGCCTAGAAGCCAAAAGAATGAGATATAGTGACTCATCTACATATAAATTGCAAAGAGAATTCAACATTACTTTCTATTAAAACATAAAACTGTCAAAATATTAAATAGGAAGTACGATTTAAAGGAATGAATGCTCCAATAAAAAGTAACCGACCACCTTTAACGCGCTTCAACATTTTACAGTGTGCATGTTTATAATACCCACATATGTTTTAAATATAATATATGCATCAATTCTTTTAATATAATATATGGACCTGTGAGTTTAATATAATATATGAATTAGTGAATTTAATATAATATATGCATCCATGTTTAGTAATACCCACAGATGCTTTAAATATAATATATGCATCAATTCTTTTAATATAATATATGGACCTGTGAGTTTAATATAATATATGAATTAGAGAATTTAATATAATATATGCATCCATCTTAATAACAAACAATAGTGTCGACATCTCATACCAAATATTCATTATTTCACTACCATTCAGAATACGAAGTAATACATGCATTAGGATATACGAATTAAACAAGCATTGAGGCGTACATAACATATGCACAATGTGGAACCGATGTGTAACAATTATAATAGCATTGGTGTTATAATAGCATTGGTGTTGCACAAAACAAAAAAGCGAATTAGGTGCACACTATATATAAATGTATTGGTTACT
The DNA here is from genome assembly GCA_010110895.2 of Picea sitchensis. Classification (NCBI taxonomy): domain Eukaryota; kingdom Viridiplantae; phylum Streptophyta; class Pinopsida; order Pinales; family Pinaceae; genus Picea; species Picea sitchensis. Next base: position 176,939 of record SNQJ01S0007880.1, on the reverse strand, counting down.
TTTAATTTATTTGTATGCATCAATGCTTTTGTATTAAGGAAATATCGATGCACTTTAACCATATAAAAACCGAAAAATAAAGCCTTTACTACAATCTTTGTTCGGTGAAAATTTCTTAGTTATATGGAACATCCATTAAAACCTCTGTTGCAAATAGTGGAGGTTTTTTTTTTTAATTTTACAAAATCTTGTAACTCTAAAAACCTTCACTAGAAAGTGTTCTCCTTGTATTAGGAGATCACACAGATTTCTTGTCATGAGCTATAGTTTCTCCAACTCCATGTACACAAGTTTAGTATACTATCTCCTATAGTTCCAACTTATCTGGGATAAATTTAGGGAGTAGGTGAGGAGCCTTGATAGCTCCAAAAACTCTGATATGCATTTCCCTTTTCAGTGACATACCAGGCACCCCACTCTCCAACAACATGCATATATTTTTCCAACATACATCTCGTTGGTGCAAAGAAAAGTAGTTGGTATAGAGGAGCTATGAGTTTCTTGCATATTTAATTGTAATGGATCCTATATCTATGTTCCCATAGATTCTGACAGTAGATGTGAATGTGTGGATCACTTGATTTCCATTGCCAACGCATACTTTGGAAGGAGATGACCATGCAAATGATGTCTAGCAAATATGAGGACATGTAAAAAGTTGGATTCTTTTTTGGGGCCATGTGTTTGGCCTTAAATATATCTTGGAACATAGTACTAGATAGGATGGTTCCCCAATTGAAGATAGTGCCCATCCTGGTGACTACATAAATCAGGGGAACCCATGACTCTATGAATTGGGTGGTGTCTTATTTTCCATATAATATTCTCATAAGTGCCATGGTGATCTTGTAGGAGGTCCTTAGCAAGTTCGCTAGGTAGGTCCCTATTCTTCTTGCTTTGAAATATTTACTAGTTTCCCACTAACTCTTCGTAATATCCCTACAATTCAAAGGGGATTGCAACATCCATTCATTCTTAAGTTCAACCTCCACTAACAGGAATTTGTAACATATATCCAAGGTTGATTTTTGAATTGAGGTGACATCCTTTCCATTGGTGCCTTGTATCATTCTGTCATGTATGTCTACCTTGTTGATAAGCCAGGTGATGGCCTTCGCATAAGGGACAACAACAAGATTGGTATCCACTTTATGAAGTTGTGAATGCTTGATGGATTGATAGACACCTTCATCAGGATTGGTGTCTCTAGGGATGACCCAAATCTTGGGGAGTGTTTCCTCTCTAAGCATCTACTACAAGTCCCCCCCACTTGAAAATTTTCCTTGGGTCCATACAACAATTGGTATTGGCATAAAGAGGTCATGGAATGCCAAAATCTATCTCTAGCTCATATTCTTCATGGTCTACATTCAACTCAATTACCTACTCTTTTTTCTTCTTAGTTCTCTTAGAAGCCACATCCAAGTCGTGCAACTCATCCATTTCAACAACATACACTAGTAATGTTAGTTATATAAACACTATTGAATTTTCTTTATGTGGAATAAAACATAGGTACAATGGTTGGTAGGTCTCTTATCTTCAAGTTAGGTATTTCTAGAGAAGAACTTTGTCAAGGTGATGGCTTCTTCAATTACTTGTTTTGTAGAGGTGGTAACTCGAAATGGATGCATATTGTACTTAGGAAAATTTGTATCACTCGTGTTTCACACATAAAAGAGTTTGCATTGGTTTTAGTTGAGTTGGAGATGGAAAAATATCATCCCTTCTAGGATATTTATAACAAGCTGTGAAGTGAAAATTTTAGGGGATAAATTGTTGATTTTTGTAGCTTTGGGAGGTATTCCCACAAGAGGCCAAAGTGTTAGGCATGTTGGAATCTTCGTTGGCACTAGATTAGCCTTTCGGTTTGGTGAAAAACCCCTTGGATTTGAATGGGGGCTTCATCGGTTTGGTTGTGGGATTTGTGTGCTTGTGTTGGGGCTTCACACCCGCAGGGAAAGCCTAATTTGATGTTGACTTGTGGAGGGGATTCTATGGTGATCCCCAAAGATAGTGTATAAAGGAGAGTGGTCATTGTGACAACTCAATGTATCATAATAGAATTATAGAGTTAGCATAAGTGTGTATGCACTTGTGCTAGGAAGCTTTGTGGTTTCAACAAAGGGAAATTATGTTAGGGTGGAAAATATGGCCTAGGGTTGAGGACCCTCTATCTTCTATTCTTAGCAGCAAAAATCACACCACATGTGTGGGAGAGAGAGGCAACCACAAAAGGAATATATTGTACAAAGTGGAGAGAGTCGTACAAAGTGTTCGTACAATTTTTCACATGTATGTAGGTTGTAGTCGGAACAATCGTGTACATACAGAAGTTTCTATGAGAACAGTCATGTACATTTGTACAAGCTCTAATGGGTAGGGGCAGGTCAGTACAGACTGACGTCAGGTGACCTCAGTGGGTTGTACAGGGGGTCTGCAGTAGATTTGTGGGAAAAGGATATTTCCTGAATATTGTTGAGGTTTGGATTTTCTTGTTTGTATATTGGAGGACAAGGTTGTCCTCAGATTTGGTGATATTGAGAGGACTAGTTCTATCCTCAGATTTGGTAACTTTGAGAGCACTAGATTTGGTCCTCGGAATTGGAGAATTGGATAAAGTTATAGAACACAAATATTGTGTCTCTTATGTATTAATGATTCATCTCTGATATTGTTCTTTCTGTTGCATATGTTTTCAGTCAATAATTCTAGTGTAAAGTTGTTCAGTGATAGTTAGATCACTAGGAAGCAATTTTCATATCTAAAATTAGTCACATAGATTTGCATGTGAAAATTGACATGGTATCAGAGCTTGGGATTCAAAGAGAAGGGGATCGTATTGAGACACTTTGTTGGCTACAACACTGTAATTCTAGTGTTGTACTTTTTCTTGTTCTTGGTCTTATTCTGAGCAGGTCAAGATGGTGAATACATTGAAGATTGAGAATAGGTTGGAAGGGGAATTCAACTTCCGGGCTTGGAAGGTGAGGGTTCTTCTTTTGGAGGAGAATGACCTCAATGAGTATGTTGAGGATGTGGTTCCTAGCCCGACTGATCTAGTAGATTTGGCATTTCACAAGAAGAGGGAAGTGAAGTCCAAGTAGGTATTGCTAGAGTTTGTGAAGGACCACTTGATTCCTCACATTCCTGAGAAAAAAACTAGAAAGGATATGCATGATGCTTTGGTGGGGCTTTACCAAAACAAGAATATTAGAAGAATGTCGCTCTTGAAGCATCAACTTCAGATTGTCAGGGTGACTAGTGAAAACACAATTGTGAGTTATCTTATGAATATTACTCAAATCCAAGATCCGTTCACAGTTATTGGTGAGACAGTGAAGGATGTTGAATTGGTGAATGTAGCATTGAGAGGTCTTCCTAGGTCCTCGGAACCATTTGTGAAGGGGATCTATGCATGAGATATGTTACTAGACATTAAAATATTATGTAATGATTGTATCCAGGCGAAGAACTGGTTAGCATCCATGGATGATATGGATGGTGTCGTGAAGAGTAGCAATGATGAGAACCAATCCCTTGCAGCCTGCACTAGAAAGGACAAAAGGGATTCTCGAGACAAAAGAGGTATGTCAGGGAGAAGGGATTCTTCCGAGAAAGACGCATCTCCAGAGCCAAGATGGACGAAGGATCTTAGTAAGATTAGATGTTATGAGTTCCATGACTTTGGTCATTATGCTTCACAGTGTCCACACTGGAAGGGAAGAGGAAGGAGGCAACAAGAATCAACTACAGAGGTCGATGAGGTTGCAGACAGGTTCCATAGGGAGATCTTATCGGTATTCGACCTTTCAGGTACTGTCTCCATCAAGGAGAGATGGTTGGTGGATAATGGAGCATATTTCCATATGATAGGTGCTAGATAGTTGTTTGACACTCTCATAGAGAATGGATCAGACTTATGTGTGGAGCCTAGTATGGGAGCCAAGCATTTAGCATGAGGATACGGTGTTGTATCATTTCGATTGGAGTCAAGAGAGATATTGAAAGTTTCAAATGTGTTGTGGGTGCCAAAACTTGGGATTTTCCTCTCAGTATTGGAGATTAAGAGGAAGGGATATCATGTATTGTTTCGAGATGGATGGGTATTGCTTGTGCCTAGATGGTCTAGCTTCAGACGAGCAGTGGTTCTTGGAGTTAGTTAGAGAAACCTATATAGGTTGAGGGGACAACCTATGAGTATTGTGACTAGTAGCAGCAGAGAGACAGATTAGGAGAAGCAGGTGGCTACACGAGTGGTGAGTCAGGTACCCCACCATTGGTATAGATTTAGAGGGAGCCAAAGTTTAAAGGGATTCTACCCTCGGAATCTAAGAGTGAGGAGCAACCTCCAAGGACTGTGCAAAGGACAATGGACAGGGAGAATATGGCCCCAGGGGATGTGCAGAGTCAGAGGGAGTCAAGTTTCAGGAGGAGCATGCAATCGCAGAGTGATCATGATCTCAAGGAGATTCAGTTAGCTCAGAGGGAGAGATGGTCATCCAGAAAGAGTTCTCCCTTAGGTTCATTTGAGAGAGAGACATATTCCAGGATTGACAAATAGGTGTCATGGGTGGAGGAGGCCAAAAAGGAGCTTCAAAGGTAGGAGGATTCTAGGGCATGTGAGACATGTATGGAATATCCATTTGTTTTAGCAAGATGTGCTACAATGACTGAGGATGTAGACAATCAGACAAATTATTCTTCAATGACTGAGGATGCGGCGAGTCAGACAAATTGGATAGCAAGAAGCTGGGATGGCTAGGATGCTAATAGAGTAATAGATCTAGATACACTTCCAACATGCGAGGAAGAGTATTGGAGTACAGATGAGGAAGCAGATCACCTTGGATTTGGGAGAGAGATGCTTCTAGTACTAGTGGTACATCCAGCTCATGGTGGATGGGATACCTACCTCACTAAGAAGGAGGGTTAATTTTTGTAGCTTCGGGAGCTATTCCCACAAGAGGCCAAGGTGGCACGGATGCGAGAATCTTCGTTGGCACCAAATTAGCGTGGCACCAAATTGGCGTGTCGGTTTGGTGAAAAACCCTTTGGATTTGAGTGGGGACTTCATGGGTTTGTTTGTGGATTTTTTCGCACTGGTCTACTGCCCTATTGACCACACCCCACCAGACCAGACCCCGACCAACAGCTTATTCAATTCTTGCAACTGAATCATTGTTTAAACTCTCGCTCGTCTACCACCCGAACTATCACATCCCACCATACCATAGCCCGACCGACAGCGTGTGGTTAAACTTACAATCAATTCACATTTATATTTGAATGGAGATCAAGCCTATCCACATGACTATAGTCGGTGGATAGTTTTTCAATGCTTTTTTTCACCAAACTCCATTACAGCCACCCAATTCCATTAGCATGAAGCTATGAACGCTGACAACCACCAAAGTCTTGTGGGGCTTCTATTGAAGCTAAAGAACCAGCCCCACGTGAATGCGGGGCCTCTTCTGTTCAAATCTAAATCCATTAGCATGAAGCTATGAACGCTGACAACCGCAAATGTTTTGTGGCGTTTCCATTGAACCTGAAGAACCAGCCCCACGTGAATGCGGGGCCTTTTCTGCATAAATCTAGGGATGCAGACAGTCCCTACTAGTGCGCGAATGAGACTGATCACATGCATTTGTCGGTCAACATAGAAAGACAATTTTTCATGGAACCACGGTCCTCTTCTGTCCTCCTATTGCGTTAGTAATCTGTACGTGGGTTTATAAATTTTTCGTAGCAACGAGAACATGAAGTGAATATTTGGTTTCAGTCAGAGGCATCTTGCCGATTGACATTAAATGCATGGTCGAGCAATTTGTTATTTCAATATCAAGTTAGGACTAATCATATGACTATTAATTATGATGTGGATGTCAATTCTAAGTGCTTATATAGAGAACGAATGTATGGTCTTACCACAATCTTGTGTGCAAGCTTTCCATCTCTTATTTTATGTGATAATTGTTTTGCTTCTGAAATCAATAGCAAGAAGGATGAGGAATCCTCAAGTTCTTCTTTTGAAGCAGATCATCCGAGCATTTTGCAAGGTTGCCCATGGATATAAGGGAATTGGCTATCGCCTCTCTCCAAAGAAGACAAAATATTTCACAATGAAAGATGAGGTCGTGGGAAGATCATGCAGTCCTCTGCCCACAGATGTTCTGAAGGGACACTGTGCAGTGTATGTTCGAAGCAACGCGGTAGATTTATCATTCCCACCATTTATTTGAATCATTCTCTGTTCCGGGCATTGCTAAAGAAGGCCGAGGAAGAGTATGGGTTTGATCACCATATGGGACTCATTATTCCCTGTGAAGAAACAGATTTTCACTCACTGACCTCTAAAGAATGCCACGCCTAGAACTTTGAAGCTGAATGTCCTCCATATGCAGCTACGGAGAGATTGCGTGCAATCTGTTAAAATGAACCCAAACAGAGATTGCGGCCAAGATCTTGAGAATTACAACAGCTACCTTGGTTGGAGCTGTACAGATGTCCTTTAAAATTGAAAGTAAAACCAAAGATATGCTTTGGTTTTGTTTTTGTTTTCAAATTTGAGTTGGAGAAGCTGCACAACTCCATTATATGATTAGTGGCAACCAAAATGATTTGAGTTGCATAAGAATTTTCAGGGCAGCAGTCTTACAGTCTAAGATTTTGTAGATGGCAGGGATACGTTTCAAATCACCTTCTTCAAAATGACGCAGAAAGCACCCAGAGGGCAGGAGACATTATTAAGCCAAAGAGCTGTTCAAAATTTGTATGCAGGAAATCGAACATAGATCTAACGGGAACTTATGAAAACTGTGTTGGATGCAATTTTCTGGGCTAAGGCTAGTTGAGAATACCCAGTACTATTGATCATTCTATGAGTTGTGGCTAGTGGAGACTAGCTCATGCACTGGTATGCTAAACTGTGTAAATAATCTAAAGTCAAACAATTTGATATAATGTTTTCTTTGATGACATGATTCATGATTTTACCATTTGTGTCCCTTTCGTGTAATACCAGGGTTCGCTGACTGGTGGGTAATTATGCTTTGACAGATGCGGTCTTATAAAGAATTTTATATAAATTATGTGGATGTCATACAAAACAGTTTCATAGATGTTTTGCAAGATATGGAACTGAACTAAAAAAATCATATATGAGCAATTACTTAAAAGAGCGATGATTATAGCGTTTTATTGATCATAAATTAATGAATATTATTTTGTTATTCAAGTTATAACACGTTATTTAGTCAGAAATTCTACAGCGAACTGCAAAGAACATACTTGAAAACATAATTGCCTGGAAGCCAGAATTCAACATCACTTTCTACTAAAACATAAAACTGTCAAAATATTAAATAGGCAGTACGATTTAAAGGAATGAATGCTCCAACAAAGAGTAACCTGCCAACTTGATGTTGCATTCAGATGAAACTCTAATTGCAGAGAAGGAAAGTACATGTATGTGTAGGGTTTCCAGTGAGCAAGAAACGGCCAGAGAGGGCTAACCCATGTTAATTCATTGTTATGTCCATTCAAATGCACGATCGGTAACATCAAAATTGAATGCTATAAATGCATCATATGCAATGGGCAGTCTTAGTTTTTTATAAGGAAATCTGGCAGTCAGTAGATTTGAATGATTATTTTGGTATAATTCTATTGTTCCAAAAGTTTTTCAGATGTTGAATCCATTTTTATATTAAAACTAGATTTTAAACACTTGGAAATAATGGAGAAAGCGCCAGTTGTAAGCACCAGTTATCAGTTTTGGTTGTGAGAGTCAGTTGTAGGAGTGTTAAGAGTCAGTTCATAGTTAAGAGTCTAGATGTCTTTGGTTTGCATGTAACTGACTCAGTAGAGTCTTTTCCTATATAAGGATGTAATCCGTCTTCATTGAATAACAGAGAAGTGAGCGTAGCCTCACCGGTTGTTTGTTTCGCATATTTTATCTTGGTATCAGAGCAAGGTTGAGGATTCAAGAGATCCAGCTCTCCGAGTGCAAGATCTCAAATTAAATTTGAGTAGGGGCGCCGAGCGCTCCCCATGCAGTGTGAAAGCAGTGTCGAGCTCTCTCAAACTTATAAAAATTCAAAATTTGGAGGCCGAGCGCTCCCTTGGTGCATGTCTCAAAGCGCTGGAGCATTAACGCTCGCGCTCCTTATCTTCCCCAGCGCTGCAACGCACCCTTTCCATTGACCCCAAGCGCTAGTGCTCCAATTGCTGAATTAAAGGAGCGTCCGATCGATTTTTTGTGCAAAGCTGCGTGAGAAAGGTGCATGCATGCATGATTTAAGCTGAGAACATAGGTAGATTTGGATCAGTGGATCCAAAGGCAGAGCGACGAACTGCTCAGCACTCGACAAAAAGTTGCATATCTTTGGTGATTCACTTGCAAAGACTAACTTGCAGAGATGGCGAATTCTCTAGTGGAGACCTACCTCAACGAAGCCAACAAGCTAGATGGCTCGAATTTCATTAACTGGAAATTCAAGATGTAGACGCTCATGGAGGGCTATGGTGTCTAGAACATTGCAAAGGGAACTAAACTGAAACCTGATGCGGCTGTAGGTGCGACAGCAGCACAGATCCAAGATTGGGAGAAGCGCGAAAATAAGGCAAAGGTATTGTTGCACATGTCAGTTAAAGATAGCATAATTCCACATATTAGAGACGCTACAACTTCTGCTGCAACATGGACAACTCTTAAAGCATTGTATGAAACTAGCAACAAAAATCGCATTTTGTTCCTGAAAACTAAATTGCTAGGCATTAAGATGGATGGAAATGAATCTGTTAGTTCATTTTTGGGTCGCATTAAAGAGGTGAAAGACAAGCTAGTAAATATAGGGGAAACTGTGTCCAACACTGATCTAGTAACTATTACCTTAAATGGTATGCTAGAAGATTATCATATGTTCATAACAGGTCTCGCAGCAAGGGAGAAACCTCCTACATTTGAAGATCTGACAAGTATTTTGCTGCAAGAGGAAGAGAGGCGCAGGAATCTGAAGCCTCTGAGTAAAGATTTGGCACTGTGGTCAAATAGTAGATCTGCGAGAGGGAGATCAGGAGTAAGAGGCAGAGGAGGCAGTTCATGGCAGAGAGACGATTCATGCCAGAGAGACAGTTCATCGCAGAGAAGACAATCTCCAAATCAAGGTATGCAATCTGATAGAAATGAGTCAAAGAGTTGTTTTTATTGTGGTCGACTTGGACATATGGTTAAAGACTGTCATAAGAAGAAAAGTGATGAGGCTAGGAATAAACCTAGAACACATTCAGGTCATTATGCAGAAAAATCTTCAAATCAAGATCACAG
>SNQJ01S0007880.1:134833-162111 GCA_010110895.2 Picea sitchensis | reverse complement strand
ATGAGATGGCTTCCTACTTTCTTGGTATAGACATTAAGATCAGAATGGCATCTAGAGAATCCAGTGGCAATAAGAAAGCTATCCATTTTGGCATACCAAGCTCGGGGAGCTTGCTTGAGACCATAAAGAGATTTCTTGAGGTGAAAAACAAGGCTAGAGTCATTTTGGACATAGCCAGGAGGTTTTTCCATGTAGATTTCTTCTTGCAAATCTCCGTGCAAGAAGGCGGATTTAACATCCATCTGATGGACCTCCCATTTATGTGAGGTAGCAAGGGCAAGAACAAGGTGGATAAAATTCATTTGTTCTACAGGGGCAAAGGTTTCATTATAGTCAATTCCTTCAACTTGGGAAAATCCTTTGGCAACTAACCGAGCCTTGTGTCTTTCAACACTTCCATCTGATGCATACTTATTTATGTAGACCCATTTGCATCTAACAAGTTTTATTCCTTTTGGAAGAGGTACAAGATCCCAATTATTGTTTTCCATTAAAGAACGATAGTCTTCATTCATTACTGTATCCCAATCTGGATGACCTGAAGCTTCTACAAATGTCTCTGGATCATGAGTTTATGAAACTTGAGCCAAAAGAGAAGAGGCTCGTTAGAAATGTGAACGTGTCCGACGTTGATCTAAAGGATCACCGACAAGATCACCAACTGCTTCTTATGTTGAACAGACCCATCTAGGAAGCAGTGGAGTTGGTGCTGATTCAGGTTCAAAGGACTCATCTGGAGGAGGGTGAGTAGGCAGAGGTGGATTTTTATCCTCACTGTCATCATTTGAAGAAGAAACCAGATCGTAAGAAAGCATAAACGTCGAAGATGGTTCGCAGGCCGAAGAAGGCACAATCTCCAAAGATGGCTCGCAGGCCAAGAGATTTTCATCAAATTTAACATCTCTTCTAAGAATAATTTCATTACAATGTGATTGAAGAAGTCTGTAACCTTTGACATCTTCAGAATAACCAACAAATATACACTTCTCACTTTTAGGTTGCAATGATTTCCTTTTCTCATCAGGAATGTGAGCCCATGCTATACTGCCAAATACACAGAAGTGACTTACATCTGGTTTAATTTTAGTCCAAGCTTCTTTTGGTGTTATATTTTTAAGAGCCTTTGTGGGAGTGTGATTTACTATGTGATTTGCACAGTTGATGGCTTCTGCCCAATACTTTAGACTTAATCCCTTAGATTGGATCATACAATTAGCCATTTCTTTTAATGTGCAGTTCTTTCTCTCAGCAACACCATTTTGTTGTGGTGTATATGGAACAATGTGTTGCATTTGGATTCCCTGTGTAGTGCAATAGCTTGTAAAATTATTGTTCACATATTCGCCTCCATTATCTATTCTTAACCTTTGAATTTGATGTCCAGATTGCTTTTCTACAAGGGATTTGTAGGCCAAAACTTGTCAAAAACTTCACTCTTGAGTTTTAAGAAGTAAACCCAAGTACATCTGGAAAATTCATCATTGAAAGTTAATAAATACTTGCACCCAGAAAAAGAAGAAGAAGAAAGTGGACCACACAAATCACTATGAACAAGATGGAAAGGACCCGAGGCGTGCCAAGAGGCACATTTGTCAAAACTGTCCCGATGATGTTTGCCAAGAACACAATTGGCACAAACACCATCTCTGCATGAAACAAGAGGAAGATCAGTCACCATATGTTGATTACATAGTTGTTGCAATGAGCGATATTTTAGATGACCAAACCGCTCATGCCAAAGTTTGCTCAAGTCATCGCTATGAGCAACAAAAACTGATGACCCAAAGTTTTCAAACTTGTACAACCTGGTAATATCATCGACAATTCCAGTTGCAAGAACATTCTTAGGATCTTTTAGATCCTTGATTATAACTTGGTGAGGTGAAAACTCGACGGTTTTACCTTCACCTGAATGAGTGATTTGATACACTGATAAAAGGTTACAAGAAATATTTGGAACACATAATATATCATTGAAATGACCATTTTCTACCTGATCTGTTCCAGATCCTACAACACTAAGAGATCTATCATCACCAACAAATATTTTCTTGGTGTTACATTCATTTAGAGCATAAAATATGGCTTTATCCTTAGCCATATGATAATATTCTCCTGAATCAATAAGCCACTCATCAGAAGAAGTAGTAGTAGAAGGTTTATTGAAGGAAAAACCAGAAGCAGAAAGTTCATGTCCATGAGAAGAAGAAGAATCAATACTAATGTTGTGCTTCTTCATCGCTGCTTCTAAGGCTGCCATCTTCTTGAAACATTTGGACTCATCATGACCATCTTTATCACAAAAGTTGCAATGTCTGTTAATATTCTTACTTTTATATTTTGCTCATTTGTCACCATTAGGAGCTGAAGCTGTCTGAGCGGGTTTGGAACCCTTAGGTTGTTTGTTGTTGTAGGGAGGATGTTTCTTCTTGGGATACTTGGGTTTATCTTTCTGTTGGGCAACTAAGGCTTTGTTGGAGGTACCTGCAGTGTTGATCACTCCAAGTTGTACAAGCTTATCTTCCTCTCTAATGAAAGAAGCACAAAAGGAATCAAGAGTGGGTTTTACATAATCTTTCCCTAGAGCCTCTTTCATGGCATAAAAGGTATATACAAACACACAATATGCACTACCTAGGTTAGAAAGAATAAGATATATGCAATGCTCTTCCTCCATTTTTATCTTACATTCTTCACATAAAATTCTGAGTGTTTTAAACTTAGACAGATAGTCTCCAAGGAAAAAAAAATCACTTGGACTCAAGGTCAGTATTTGATTTTCTAACTATTGTGCTCGAATAATATTGAGTTTACCAAACATAAATTCAATCATGTTCCAAGCTTCTTCGAGGTCATCAATTCCTTGAAGGTGGTACCTTAAATCAGGAGAGATGGACATTCTAATTAGTCCACGTGCTTCGTCATTCCTATTATCCCATTTGTCTTTCTTATCATCATCGGTGAGTGTTGTTTCATTTCCTAAGGTAATCCAGTACAGGCCTTTACTTCTTAATAAATCTTCCATATGAGATTTCCATTGGAAGTAGTTGTTGTTGGTAAGCAAGACATTACTTGTAGAAGCCATATTAAATATGTAGATAATTTGGATTTAAAAACTGAAACTAATGATTTGGATGGAAAGATATCGAAAAGTTATGCGGTTTAAAAAAAAACGGCATTGAAAACAGACTTCCGATGTGAGAGTTATGCCCTTTTAAAAAAAAGACATAAACGGTAACCAAATAACCATGTGATAGTGTAAGTTACTTTATGAAGTGACCCACTTTTATAAAGAGAAGTGGAGATCACTTTTATAATGAAGTTACCTTATAACAGAAAAGTTTCATGCAAAATAAATAACTCTAAAATAAAATATAAAGCTACTTATAGTGATTCACTTTTATACTTGAAGTGAAATGCACTTTACAATTTTTAGCATGAACTTTTTCAAAAAAAGTAACAAAAGATAGACTTGAACTGGAGACCTCTTACTTAATAAGGAAAGTTTTAACCAAATGGTCTAGAAAAACATATTGTAATGTTCATAAGGAGGAAATGGGGTGTTGTTGTTGTGGAAGACGACCTTGGAGAGCATGCTAAAAAAAACCTCTTTTCACAAGAAAAAAATTATGCTTCTCGATAACAGCAAGGGTTAGATCTCGGTTAGCTTACCCGGAAGATGCACCTTTTCCTATCGTTTTCTGATTTTCCGAGATCACACAGGGTGCGGGGCAAAGAGCATACACAGATCTAAAAGAGTAGCAACCCAGAAACAAAAAATACAAACTGAAATAAAATCAAAATAAAACTTTGCAGAAATTTTAAAAATGCGTATTCAGGCTTTATACCTCCGGATCTGACTGTAATGGTCGTATCTTAGGCAAAAAAAACATTTTCGAGTGAAACGAAAAGTGTTCCTAAATGAAACGAGTGCTACCTACGTAATGGAATAGTCCTCTCAGCCCAGAAATGTACAAAAATACCAGAAAATGGAGATGAAGCAACTCAGCTTCACGATCTCGATCTACAACAGGAGCAGGTCTTCAAACAGGATCTGATACCATGTTCGACAACACAAGTATTCCAACATAGGATGAACACCTTCAGTAACCACTCACATAACTAGATCAAAGGTCAACACACCGATGTTTTCACGTGGTAAAACCCCTATGGGGAAACATCCACGGCCTCAGCCAATGCGACTACTTGGAGCAGTTTATTAATGCAAAGAAAAAGATTACAGAGAGAGTTTACAAGAGAGTTTATCACAATCGATCATCGAAAAATGACCCTCCATGCTCTTTAAATAGAGATCATGGACCAATCAGGTGTTAAGCCATGGATCAATGACCATTAAGATCGAGGAGAGTATGAACCGTTAAATATCCTAACATTCATGAACCAAGACACAACCCCTCACCATGACATTCTTCTCAAACGACCCCATTTACAACCACCACCATCACCTCCATGGTAACCACGTAGACCACTGCCACTTCCATCATCATTGGCTCCATGGTAACCACACAAACCACCACTCTCTCTGTTGTCAATCACCGATCCACCGACCTATGGCTTAGTTGTTGCAACAAGAATTCCACCACCACCTCCTCCACTGGAAGAGACCACAACCACTTGCTTGTCCATCGCCACCACAGCTCACAAAACCAACCTCAAGGCACAACAGTCTCATTTGGCAATACATCGTCTGGTGCATCAACCTTTATATCGATAGGCACATGAGGCCATAGCCTCATAGTGTACATAGGCCAAATAAACTCCACATTTATTCTAACATAGAGCGAGGAAAACACACACAGAGATCAAATCATAGGTTTTTATCTTATTGATTAAAAATGCGGATACATTGTTTATATATATAGGCAGATAGATAGTTAGGAAGATAGTTTTGAGAAGTTAAATGAACATTACATAACCGCCAGAGTATTAGCTAACATTCCCCCCTTAATCTAAAGGGACATTTGTCATCCCAAGCATCATTCGAAATTTTTCAAATTTCTCTTTAGTAAAGATGTCTACAATTTTCTCTAAAGTGGAACAACGATTGAGATGAATGGTTTTGGCCTCAACATGATGTCGAATCAAATGATATTTGGTGTTGATATGTTTGGTTTGATCATGGAATTTACGATTTTTGGCCAATTGTATTTCATAAGTATTGTCAACAAAGAGAGGCATCGAAGTCATTTGTTTCTCCTGCAAGTCTTCAAAAATTTTCTAAAGCCAAATGATTTCCTTTGTGGCTTGAGTTGATGCAACGTATTTGGCTTCAGTTGTAGACTCAACATGAACTGATTACTTTCGTGATCTCCAAGTGATGGTTTTTGATCCAAGATTCATCAAATAACCTGAAGTAGACACCCCATGCTCTTATCTCCGTCAAAGTTAGAATCTGAATAACCAATGAGATGGAAGTCTGAAACTTTAGAATATTTGATGCCATATGATTGAGTGCCTTTTAAATATTTGAGCACTCATTTTGCTGCTATCCAATGACCTTCACAGGGCTGATGCATAAACCTGGAAAGTATTCCTACAACAAAAGTTATGTCAGGATGAGTAGTAGTAAGATAAATTAAACTTCCAACAAGTTGTTTGTACTTTGTTGGATGTTCAAATGCACCACCTTCATTTGAAGTAAGATTTAGATTCTTCTTCATTGGAGTAGAAACAGGATTACAATCCTTCATCTCAAATTTGCTCAATAGTTCTCCAATATATTTCTTCTGAGAAATAAAAATGTGCTTTGGTTTTTTATCTACTTCGATCCCTAGATAATAATGTAGTAAACCCAAATCTGTCATATCAAAAACCTTTTGAAACTCCTTTTTAATAGATTATATATAATCATCATTATTTCCTATGATAAACAAATCATCTACATAAACAACTAGATATACAACTAGTCTTCCAACTTTCTTAACAAATAAAGTTGCATCATCTAGATTGAAATGCTTGTAATTCAACTTGAGAAGATGTTCAATTAACTTTTCATACCAAGCACGAGGTGCTTGTTTTAAACCATACAATGATTTTATCAATTTGCATACTTTATGCTCTTTTCCTTTAACAGAAAAACCCTCTGGTTGCAACATATAGACATCTTATTTTAAATTTCCATTTAAAAAGACAGTTTTTACATCCATGTGATGTATTTTCCATCCCTTTTTAGCTTCAAGAGAAAATAAAGTTCTAATAGTGCCCCATTTCACTGTAGGAGCAAATGTTTTTTTATAATCAATACCTTCTTTTTATGCATACCCCTTTGCTACAAGTCTTGCTTTGTGCTTATCAAGAGAACCATTAGCTTTATATTTAGTTTTATAAACCCACTTACTACCAATTGGTTCGATGCCAATAGGAGAATCCACTAAACTCCAAGTGCCATTTTTAATAAAAGCATGATACTCTTTCTGCATTGCATCTTTCCATTAATTACAACTAGTGGTTTCTTCAAAAGTTGTAGGTTCATTAACACCAGAAAAGTTTAACTCAAATTCATCATACCTTTTTGGCATTTTCTTGGTTCATGTTGATCTATGTACTAATTGCTGCAATGTTTGCTCAATTTCAAGACTCTTTGAAATAGGTTCTTCAGGACCATTATTATCCTCCAATTTTTCCTCAGTAGGAACATTATTATCAATCAATTGTTCTGTAGAAACATTATTATCAACCAATTGTTCTTCTACAGAAACATTATTATCATCAAAAGCACTGCTATCAACTAATTTTTCTTCATTTTTTGATGTGGTCTCATTCTCTGGTGTTGTTGAAGGAAAATCCATAGACTAGTCTAGAATATGAATCCCCCCTTCAGGATGTGGAAGATCATTATCCCATTCATAATAAAATTTCTTGGAAGAGAATCTATCCAAATGATTGAGTTGTCTATCAATAGTAGAAGCATCTTTAGCAAATTTGAGAAAAACAACATCTCTTGAAACAACAAATTTCTTGTTTTCCTCATCATACAATCGATCATCTCTGGATGTATTAAAATACCCAATGAAAAGACATTTGCAGCTTCTTGCACCTAATTTCCCATGTTGTTGTTTAGGAATTAAAGCATAACATGGAGAACCAAAAACTCTGAAATTTTGAACAACAGGAAGACAATTATACCACAATTCATAAGGGGACTTATTATTGATGGCAGTAGAAGGACAGTGATTGCGAATATAAAAATCAACCTGAAATTCTGAAAAAAAACATCATTGACCTTACCATATTAAGCAAAGTTGTGTTCATGCGTTGTGCTACATCGTTCTGTTGTGGAGTATAAGGGACGGTGGTCTGGTGTTTAATACCATTATCCTGTAAGTACTTTTCAAATTCATTAGAGGTGTATTCACCATCATTATCTGATCGTAGAGTGCCAATATTAATTTGAGTTTCATTTGTAATCCATAAATGAAAATTCTTAAAAGTTGCAAAAACCTGAGATTTCCTTTCAACAAATAAACCCAACACATCCTGGTGTAGTCATCAATAAAAGTCAGCAGATATTTATTACCATTTGCAGATTGAACAGGCATGGGCCCACATAAATCAGAATGTATGAGGCCTAACTTCCTTGAAGCTCGGGAAGTAGATCCATAAAAAGGTTGTTTACAATGCTTGCCTAAAATACAAGCATTACATGGAGAAAGATTTCTTAGAATAGTAGGAAGCCTTGAATACCTTGTTGTTTCATAATCTAGATACTATCATAATTAATATGACCAAAACGAGCATGCCACAACAAGTTGGAAGACAAAGTATCACTATGTTGAGACAAAAGAGCTGAATTAGATTGAAAAGAGGATGTCCCTTTAAGTTTTTAAAGTTTGTCTTCTTCAACACCGTTCATAACAATCACCTGATAATATGCTTTTCTTATTTCAATTATACCATCAAACATATGCATAAAATGTCCTTGCTGCCTGATATGTATGAGAGACATCAGATTTCTTTTTAATCGAGGAATGTAAAGAACATCATGCAAAATATAATCAGCAAGTCCTGGTAGGCGAAGTCGAATAGATCCAATTCCTCAAGGCTTTAACTGGGACTTATCAGCAAAATAAACTATTCCATCAATGTGATTACTGAATGTCTCAAAAAAATCTTTTCTAAAGCTCATATGGCAAGTGACTTCAATATCTAAAATCCAAGTGTCTTCCCAAGAAGAAAAAGAAGTGCTAAATACTTCATTGATACTAAGATTACAATGTGCAACAATATAGTGGATAGATTCAGGTGGTTTTCCTTTGTTTGGAAGTTGTTTCTCTTTCTTCCCACTAATACTTTCCCAAGGAGTGCGGCAATGAGAAGAGGTATGACCCAGTTTACCACACCTATAGCACTTAAGAGATTTTTTATCATTCTGAAAATGTTTTTGTTGTCTATCATCTTGTTGTCTGTCTCCTTGATGATAATGACTCCCTCTTCCTCTAAATGGTCTCCTACCATGACCTTTGTTACTGTTGCCAAATATAGCAAACTCTCCTCTAAGTTTCTGCTCTTTTTGTGCAAGACACAAAGTCTCAACTATGGAAGTGGAAAAAGATTCCTTCTTCCCAAAAGCTTTCTCTCTTTCAACAATTTTGTCTACAAGATTATCAAAAGTCATGGCTTTCATCTGTCCACTATCTTGAAGAGACTCTAAGTAGTGCGAATAGGTAGGATATAGGGCTTTAACAAATGCAGTGAGTTGTAAATCAACTTTGATACCAATTGAGTCAATATCATGAAAAAGAGCTTTAATTTTGGAAGCTAACTTCATGGGATTATTATCTTTCAGTTCCAGATTAAACAACTTCATCAACAATTGTATAATTTCCAGCTCTGAATGGGAGTCATAAAGATATTTTAATTTTTGTAATGCTTTAAACGTTGTGGTGCTGGAAAGAATATGTCTACTTACATATTCAGTGACTGAGGTAGAAATTAAAGCATGTGCCTTTTTATATTTACTCTTCCAAATTGCAGGTTGTGCATCTGTAGGTTGCTCTTTGTCATTGTCATCCTTGCCTTCACAAATTTCCTCCCATAAATCATTAAGAATAAGAGTATTTTTTATTTTTCAAAACCATTCTTGGTAATTTTCTTGTCCAGAGAGAACTACTTGCACAATCGATATTAAGGAATGCATTGTAAACTAATCTGTGTAAATGAAATTCCACTTGCACAGGGACAAAAAAAAAAAAAATCTCACAACAACCACACCTTCGAACTTGGTTGTTGAACAACGACTCTGTAGATTGCTCAGTACATCTCACAACAACCACACCTTCGACCTTGGCTGCTGAACAATGACTCTGTAGACTTCTTAGTACATAGGCCCATCCCTTCGCTGCTCCATTGCAATCTCCCTTGCAGTAGGACCCTGTTGGCAGCCCAACATATTTTTAACTTTTTATATTGATTAAATGATCTATGTAGTTTCCTAACTAGGGTCATACATTTTTTTGTTCTTCATAAGCAATTTTCGAAATGACAATTATAAGTTTTCGGTTTTCCCTATTGTTTTTTTTTCATGCTTCGTTCATGACTAAAAGCATGAAAACGAAGCATTAAAACTTACGACTGTGTTACCATTCTATTTGAAAAATTTATGAAAGGCAAAATGTCTCTACAGTTTATTAATTAAGCCTTGTTCCTTGCTATGAAGACTATTCTCTTTGTTTTGATTCCTTGAATGTCAAGCATGCTTATGGATTGTTAATTATATCAACAAAGGACCTTTTGATTTGAGCATTGATATGGTTTTTGTGCGGTTCTTGGTCATATGTTTCCTCATCATTAGGCTTTGATTTACAAGTTTCACTCTCCCAAACTTTATGATCGAACCCACTATGTTGCACACTTATTTTTATTTTAATGCTCTGGTCGTGGCTTGTAATTTATGAGAGGTGGAAATACGATTATAGTCAGCCCATCATTTCGAAGCTTGGTCTTGGGCTTTGCAACACCCCTCGCATTCATTTCAAACAATGCCTATCTTTTCGTTATGAATTGTTTTCTCATACGCCATAGACTGTTGATATTTTTCGGGCCTGGAGTATACCTCTTGTCTACTCTTACGAACCCTCCTTACACACTGTTTGGGTGATTGCTTGTGATGTTGAAATGACTCTTGTTGTTAGATTCGAACCTAACGGCACTCAGACCTTGCTCCTATGCGACGATGCCAGAGAGGATCTCGAGGGTAATGGTTGGCTCGTTTGCCTTCAAAAATTTCAGGATTTCAACCTACAGACTGCTCAGGAATTCGCTCTCTCATTTGATGGATGTAGAGCTAAGGTGGGGGACATTCAACTCGAAGTCATAGAGGACTTTTTAAGCCAAGCTACAGGACTCCCTGCGAGCAGTCAGAGGTGGTTCAAGAATGTTAAGGTAGAAGAGGTTCCTTGCAGTCTTTTCTTTACATCTCGGAAGATCAATGGTTGTGACAAAGGTATGCCAGTCTCCTTACTAAAAGCCCGATGGCACGGTCTGCTTGTAGTGTTGAAAGAGTTTGTCACTTGTGAAGGTTGTTTTGGTCTTGTGTTTCTTTATCATATGCGTCTGCTCATGATTTTCATAGGGTTTCCTTTAAACATACCTTATTATTTGTGGAGGAGCCTTTACAAAATGGCTAAGAGGTATAAAAAACAATGTTTAGATTCGAGTATTTTCCACCACGGTTTAATAAAAATTATGCTTGCACATCAATTGAAGTTGCAGAACGATGATTGGGATTCATTTTTAACAAGAAATGGTTCTGCTAACCCCAATGCTGAAGTGGTTGACAAGCCTATGATTGAGAAAACCTTGGTCTATCCTACAATGCCCCCCTCACCTACCCAGGCCTATGTTACGACCACCCACAATAGGCCTTTATCCGACCCGAAAGTTGTTGAGCAGGCCCATGAGAAAGCTACACAGTCTAATGACTCTGTCAAAAATTCAAACAAACCTACAGGCAAGATGTCTAAAGGTGATGTTGATTTGAGTTTTAAAAATAAAAGATCTAGAAGGTTAATTTTGAGGAAGCTCCGAAACAAGTCGAACCCTCATGCAAGATCGATCAAGATGATCGATATCCATGAGAGTTCAGGTTCTGAAATTGATAGATTTCTCGCTGAAAAAGACCCTCTTTCGTTCCAACCACACCTCGATTAGCCTTACAACTTCGTGGACAATCTACCGCCTTGTCTGAAACATAGTGAAGGGTTTCCTGATATTAAGTTGGGTAATAAATCTACAGTCCATGTTGGAGATGTTGTGGTTCACAATCATGGTTATTCCCAAGGGACTGTCGCTTAGTCACAATGTGGGGCTTGTCTATTCTGGATTGATAAATACTACACTAATATACCTATTTTACAGTCACAAATTAAAGCTCTCACTGACCAGGTCGGTGTCTTAACAAATGAAAATCATAGGCTCGAGTCTGTCATTCAAAGAAAAGAAAAACGTATGAAGACTACAGGGAATGTGATATTAAAAAACGTTGAGGCTGCAACAACAATAATAAATTCTGAGATCATCTGATATGATTTGATTTTACAGTTAGAGGTAATATTTTTTTAATCTTAAAATAGGGTTATTCATTAAATAAATTAGATTGTTTTATTCATTGAATAAATTGGATTTCATTACTAAAATAAACTAGCTACAGAATCAACAGATTCTTGTAGCCAGTTATTCTAATTCGAAATTTGAAAAATAATGGTTAAACATATATCTAAGTTTCTCTATTTTTTCTTTTCTTTTCTTTTTAGGATATCTAGGAGTTCATGGTTACCAGGTGATCTGAAGCATTTTTTAGGCTTGTTAGCCATATCTATGATACATTTATGTATAAACAGAAATAATTTTTTTTAGCTTTAGAAGATTTAGTATGCTCTGGGTGGTTATATCCCCCTTTTATTTATGTAATCAATATCTGATATCAGAAGATGAGATAGTTACCTTTCTGAGGGCTTTAAAAACTCATTATTTTTTGTAATCAAATCATCTTGGTCTGGGGCTAATTGTGGACAACTTATACACGAATTTGGATAGAACACATGTTTACATTTCTGCTTTAGCTATTTGTAAATATTCTTATTGTCTATGGTTTGTTTATCTTGATAATTCGATAATTATTGATAGCTTTTGTCTTCACAGATTATTATGACGTCAAGATAATTTCTTTCATACAGTCCACAATTTTATGCTTCAGTTATATGAAAATAGTGATTGATTGTTCAATTCAAATATTAAGGTTTATCTTAATCTTGTTGAATGATTAAAAACAGTCTGTTACTGTCATATTTATCTTATGTCTAATTGTTTGTAGTCATAAATATCACATTGATTATTTGCATCATGTCTTTCTATTATTAAAATCCAGCAGTTGATATACTGTTAGGAATTTATTCTGTATAGCGTAAAGGTTCACTCCAAATTTGTTTCGTAGACAAACTGGATGGATGATTCATGATCATATAGATGTCATATGCATGCTCATAAACTCATCAATAGGTTAGTTTGTTTCTTTTATTTGTTTGTTTATTTTCGAAACTTTTATATGTGGTTTGGTTTTCACCGTCTACATATTCTTCGTCCATAGTATGTTTGATATTTAATCTTACAAATACATAGAGATAAAAACAAAAAACAAAAGAGATAGTTTATTTTGTCTTCTTTATCTATTTTTAGAACCATCTTTTCATAGATTTTTGTGAGTTCAGATCAAAACTCACAAATTGTATAAAATGTACATAAATTAGAGAAAAAGATCTGTTTTGTAAAATATTACTTAAAATAGTTATATACATACATGTACATATATATATTAGTGTTTAGTAATTAATTAGCTATTTCATTTATTTTATTTGTTTATTTGTTTCTTTTAGGACTTTAGATTGGCCAACGGAGCCATTAAACCCGTCAGAGTGAGTCATACCAAACGACTTGGGTTAATTAGATAACCCCGGACCGGACTTGTTCTTCTAATTGACGGATGATCAATTTTGCTCATCAACAAATAGCGCTAGAAGGAGATCCTGGACATTAATGATGGCACATGGAGGTCGCAAGACTCCTCCCCCACACACTCGCTCACCTATAGTAAGAAGAAGTCGTTCTGACGACAATATTACCTCTCAAACAACAACTACATCAAACGAAAATACCCCCTGGGGTTCGACGTACAAGAAATTGTTCATCAATCACTTCTAAGGACACACGGTGCTTTGGCCCGTATCAAACAACCAGGTCAGCCATTGAATCAACCGCTAGATTTTTCTGATATTAGAGAGCAATTTGAAGGCACTGGTCTTACCCAAAATCCTATAGATCTAGATCACATCATCATTCTTGTAGCCGAAAGATCTGGTATCCCACCATCACCACTGCCTTCATCTCCCTCCTCTTCAGGAGAAGAGTCATCAGATGAAGGCAGTTTTTCATCTCAGCCTTCGACACCACCCACACCTATGGCAAATCCAAATAATCTCGCCAGACCTTGGCTAGATCAAGATGTTGTGGCTATACCTAGACCCCATCTTCCTTTGCCTAAACATCCAGAGAAATGACTCCCTAAATTCAATCTAGATTCCAAGCAGATCGTTGAGGATCATATAAAAAAATTCATGTTAGCCATTAGACTCTGAAGCGTAGAACACGAAGACGTAGTACGTAGAATTTTTTCGTACATATTTGAAGGCAATGTCTCTACCTGGTATTTTTTTCAACAACCCCATACCATTGTATCTTGGGATAGATTCGAATCTTGTTTCTTTGAGAAATTCAGAGATGACAAATCTCCCGAATTTTTAGTCATGGAACTCTCTAGTTTAAAAATGAACACCAAGGAAAAAATAAAAGACTTTAATTAAAGGTTTCTAACATTAAAAAATCGAATCCCCACTGATTCAATGCCTGCTGAAAATTTTATTGTCGCATACTATACGAAAGCCCTACACCAAAACATAACAATCTAGGTAAAAAGGTCTAAGAAAGAAACATTATTGGAAGTCTTCGAGGAGGCAAGCCAAATTGAGAAGGATATTCTAAGCCTAAAAGACAATATCAGTAGCGAGGTAGAGATTACCTCATCTTCCAAGAAGAAAATAGAAATTCTTCCTAGACCTCCCCAAACCAAAACTCAATCAGACAATTCAAATCTTGAAAGTTTACACAAGGTCGTTCAGAAGTTGTCAAATCAAGTTATAGATTTAAGGAGATTAGCTAAAGAAGCTTCTTCAAGAAAAAGGTCTTACAAACCCCCTTTTAGAAAGTCTTTTCCCACAAACCGGCCTAACTCAAATTCTAAAGGCCTGAATCTAGAAAGCCTACAGTATGTTATCCAGACTATTCTGGAAGCACATGACAACTTAGTTCCCCTTGAGATTTCTGAAGACGTGGTTGAACAAGAAATAGTGGAAGAGGATGAATTCTCTCCCAACATCTTCGGGCATTTTTTGGATAGTATATTTCAAGCCAATTTTGAAACAATGCATCCTTACAATACCAGAAGCAAAACAGTGAATAAATCTTCTTCTGAAATTGGAACTAATCCACCTCAAAAACAATCTAAACAAATTGAAACTAAACAGAATTCAACAACTCCAAGTTTAGAATATGATTTGATTGAGGATCTCAAAAAACTTAGAGCTAATATTTATGTTTATGAATTATTGAAATTTCCTTTTCTCCTGCAAAAGATGCTTCAAAATATTGCAAAAAACAACAAAAACAACAATCTGAACAGCAACAAATTTGCAAAAAACATCCCTAAAACACCTCAAAAGGTCTCCATTAAAGCGACACTAGAATCCTCTGATAAAAGAGACCTTGCTGTAAAAAGAATAACAAATGTAGATAAAATAGTTTCAGGGGCTGCGACTAAAAACCAACAAACTTCTGTTGTTAATACTCGTAGGAATGTCCTACCCTTTTTGTTGACTTTTGAAATTTTCAATAGGAATGTACATAATTGTATGGTAGATTCTGGTGCATCGTCAAACGTAATGTCTTGGTCTGTCTGCCAAAAAATCAATGTTGAAGTTCAACCTTCTAATCTGAAAATTATTCATCTTGATCGGACTAGTGTTAAGGTAATAGGTGAATTAAAAAATGCACTTATCAAATTATCATCTAATCCTAAAGTCTACCAGATTATTGATATTATTGTCATTGATATCCTTGAAGTATATGGCTTATTTTTAAGTAGGGATTGGTCCGAAAAACTACATGGTTACTTTGTGACAGATTGGTCTCATTTGTGGCTGCCAGAGAATGGAAAGCCTAACAGAATCAAGATCAATTGTGAATGTTATCTCAAGCTTACGGTGACTGATTTAAATGATCCTAATGAACCATTCACTGCTTCCACTAATTCACCCAAAATGCAGAGGATGAACATCTTTTTCAGCAATTTCATGGTTGAACTTCTACCATTACTAACCCGAAACAACAGTCCGAACTCATGACATGCACACAGTCAAAAATCCTCTCTAAGGTGTCACATACAACTGATGAGAACCATATTTGGTCTCTTTACTTCGATGGATCTAAATCTAAAGAAGGAGCTGGTGCAAGATGTGTGCTCATTGATCTAGCAGGTAATGCTCATTGATCTAGCAGGTAACAAAACTTTGATCGCTTGCCGGTTAGAATTTGAATGCACAAACTATACAACCGAATACGAGGCACTCCTGCAAGGTCTCAGAAAGGCACTAGATTTGAGAGTTCATAATTTAATAGTCTTTGGTGATTCAGAAATTGTGGTCAGACAGGTAAAAAAATTTATTCATTGCCTATCTCCACACCTGAAAAACTATCAAACTGAGGTATGGAATCTAATGAACAAATTTTTTGCGTTTAACATTAATTCTATTCCAAGATTGAATAATTCTGAGGCTGACTTGTTGGCTAATGTCGCTTCTAAACTGTTTCCCGTAGAAGGTCTTTCTCAGAACGCGTTTTCCGTCGAATTGTTGTTCAGACCATCCGTCCCGGACAACATCACTAATTGAAGAGTTTTCGATGACGATCAACAAATCATCAGTTTTCTGCACATGGAAGATACTTTCCAAGGTGCAGTTATCGATGAAGGTACCTATGACAAAGACCTCCACAATTTTATGGTAATATCGGACCCAAGATCTTCTCAATTAACATCAGATCTAGTAAATTCTATCCCAAAATATGTGGTAAGATTAGAAAATTTTTATGATTTGCATGATAAATTCATAAAATCAGTAAATTGTAAAACGAATAGCTCTTCCTTGACCTATGAAAAAGTAAATCTAGGAACTAAAGATAACCCACAATGCATCAATTTGGGAATGGGATGTTCTGAACAAGAAAAGTCATCCTTTATTAAGTTGTTTAAGGAATTTAAGGATGTCTTTGCTTGGACATATGATGATCTGAAAACCTTCGATCCTAACATCATACAACACATTATTCCCATGAAACCCCAGACTCAACCTTTTCAACAGAAGTTAATAAAGATACATTCAAAACTTGAACCAACGGTTAAGAAAGAACTAAACAAACTATTGAATGCCAAAATAATCTTCCCAGTGAGACATACACAGTGGGTCTCTAACTTTGTCTCTGTAAGGAAGAAAAGTGGCAAAATCCGACTATGTGTCGATTTCCGAAATTTAAACCGAGCGTCTGATAAAGACAACTACCATGTTCCTCTCATGGAACAGATTCTCCAACAGAGATCCGTTTCTGAAAGATTATCACTGCTGGATGGTTTTTCAGGGTATAACTAAGTCCTAATGTCTCCCCCAAACCAGCTGAAAACCACTTTCCGTACTCCATGGGGTACCTATGCTTATAGAAAGATGTCCTTTGGGCTTATAAATGCCGGTGCCACTTTCCAGAGAGCAATGGATATCATTTTTCGCTGTCTAATCAATCAATCTATAGTAGTCTATGTAGATGATGTCACTGTCTTCTCAAAGAATAAAGGAGATCATTTAGCTCATCTAAGAGTTGTTCTACAACGATGTCGTAAGTATGACATCTCTCTAAATCCCCAAAAAATTGTCTTTGCAGTAGAACAAGGAAAGTTGCTCGGATTCATTATATCCAATGAAGGGATGATCTATATCCAATGAAGGGATGATCATTGACCCTCGAGGACTCAAGTCATTTCAAATCCCTCTTCTTCCAAAAGTCTATGCAATCT
The DNA here is from genome assembly GCA_010110895.2 of Picea sitchensis. NCBI lineage: Eukaryota > Viridiplantae > Streptophyta > Pinopsida > Pinales > Pinaceae > Picea > Picea sitchensis. Next base: position 144,923 of record SNQJ01S0007880.1, on the reverse strand, counting down.
TTCTTAGGTCAGATAAATTTTGTTAGAAGGTTTGTCCTGAGTTTTTCAGAAATGGTCAGACCATTACAAAACTTAATAAAAAGGGATATGCAGTACCATTGGGGACCTCTAGAAAGTCAATCTTTTGATTTAATAAAAAATACCATAGTGGAGGCTCCATCCCTAATGAGCCCAAACTTTTCGTGAGATTTCACTCTCTACACGTTTGCCTCTGATCGGTCTTATGCCATTGTGCTAACCCAAAAGAATGTTGAAAACAATGAAGTTCCTATTGTCTTTATGAGTTCATCATTTAAGGGAGCAGAGCTTAATTACCCAGCAGTAGATTAGTAGGCTTATGCTGTTTTTAAAGCAGTGAAACATTTTCGATCTTATCTACTGAAATCTAGGACGAAAGTTATTGTCCCTTACCCTGCTGTCAGAAATTTGTTAATATAGAAAGAACTGGGTGAGAAAAGGGCAAACTGGGTCACATCCTTACAAGAATATAACCTCAAGATCACTCCAACAAAAATAGTTAGGGGCCAAGGTTTATGTAAATTAGTTGTTGATTCAGCTATAGAACAACAGAATCAAATTGATATGTTAATTGAAGATCAGCATAATCAAAATCAAGTCTGTTGTGTACAAAACCTTACTAGTCCTTGGTATGATGACATCAAGTTTTATCTAATACACATATCAACTCCCCGTCACCTTGATCCAAAAAAGAGGAGAGCGTTGAGATTAAAATTTGCTTCTTTCCAACTGGTGAATGGTATATTGTTTCACCAAAATTTTGATGGAATACTTATGCACTGTCTGGAAAGAGATGAAGCAGATAATTTTTTATCACAATTACATGTAGAGGAAGTTGGTGGACATTTCGGTGGAGACACCACTGCCCACAAAGTATTAAGGGCAGGATATTACTGGCCCACTGTTTTCAAAGGTGCCCATACGTTATTCCGCAAGTGTGTAATGTGTCAAAAGGCTCCTGGACGAGTACAGAAGTCAGCATTCCCGCTACAACCTGTTTCGGTAGATTTCCCTTTTTAACAATGGGGCCTTGACATTATAGGCCCAATTAACCCCACATCATCACCGCAGCATAAATACATAATTACAACGATAGACTATTTCACCAGATGGTCTGACGCTGCACCATTAAAAGTAGTAAACACCAGCCAGGTAATATCCTTCCTTAATTCAAACATTATCACTCATTTCGGTATTCCTGTATGTCTAGTGTTCGATAATGCTTCCTATTTTTTGTCTCTCGAATTGAGTTCTTTTGCTTTAGAAAAAGGAATAAAACTAAAGTATTCTGCCAACTATTACCCTCAAGGAAATGGTTTGGCAGAATCGACCAATAAAATCCTAATCAAGATCATCAAGAGAATGGTCTCCAAAAACCACAAAAACTGGCATAATGCATTATTCAATGCAATCTGGGATAATAGGGTAACTCCGAAAATTGTTGTTCGTAATTCCCCCTTTTTCCTTGTTTATGGTAGGGAATCAATTCTTCCACCACACGTTCTCCTTCCATCCCTGCAATTATCGCAGAAGGTTCAGCAAGAAGACTATCCTCTTTGGAAAGTCGGATTAATGTTTTGCTAAAGTTAGAAGAGGTAAGGGCCCAAGCAAAACAAAAACTGGATCAACATCAACTTATTGTCAAAAGATGGTTCGATTCCAATTCTGCCTCAGACAGGAATTTTAAGGTAGGTGATCTTGTCCTTAAGTGGGACAAACCTCATGAGGGGAAATGTGAACATACTAAGTTCCAAAACCTGTGGTTGGGACCATTCTTAATTGCCGAAAAACTAGGTCCCAATTCTTTCTACCTGTAGAATTTAGAGGAACAGCCAGACACCTTCCCGATGAATGACCAAGATCTCAAAAGGTATTTTACTTGACTATTCTCTGATACACCTTTTGTACATATTTTTCTATTTTGATTTCTTTGCTTTCCGTTTTCTTTTCTAGTTTGTTTTTATTTTCATTTTTGTTTATGGGCCTTTTTGAGTCAAACATGTCTGTATTATAGTCTAGTTCAGAAGAAGAGAACATAATGCTTCATCTCAAAATAACTGTCAAAGGTTGTCACAACATCAATTGTTGTCTCTCATTGAAAATGTAGGCTAGTTAAAGATGATATTTTGTTTGAGAGTCGATTTCTCGGTTTCAATTTGCACTTGAAAGTATTCACGATTATCTTTAAAAAAAACTCTTTATGTTGTCCCTGCTCTTTAAGAAAGTAACTCAACGATGTCTCCCTGTCCTTGAAAATTAGTTCTATTAATGAACTATTTTTAGATCTTGATGAAGGTTAGCTAGAAAAATTTAAAGGCCTGGGAAATATTAAGTTGTGTTAAAAAACTGGAATTTTCAGCGTCACCTCGCTCTGTTGAATATCTTTAAAACTATATCAGAATGTGAATAATTTATCAGAGAGCTATGGGAAGTGTTTGTAAACCCGCCAGGACATTGAACAGGTCTACTGGCAATAGGTAAATGCATGCATGATGCCAAGACAACTTCGCTGGGTACTGAACATGCCCACTGGCAGCGAAGCGATGCCATTTCTTGGATATGATACATACGTCGGAGTGGGTTAATTGACATCCCTGTGGAGGCTATGGACGCCTGCTGGCAGCAATGTCCCTGTCAACAGTATTGGAGACATTAACTTAAACATCTTGGCTTTCTTTTGTGAAGTTTGTCACCATATTTCATTCTTTTTGACGAAATATATCTTAAACTGGACTGCATCATGATTATTAAAGATGTTCAAATAACCTTTTAGTTGTTCTTTGATTTGAAATCTTTCAAATTTCTCTAACTTGAACTCGTCTGTATTACAGAGATAACTGTTTTTCCCAGCATGTCGCCATTGTTGGCAGCCCAACATATTTTTAACTTTATATATCAATTAAATGATCTATGTAGCTGCTTAACTGGGGTCATACATTTTTCTGTTCTTCATAAGCAATTTTTGAAATGACAATTGTAAGTTTTTGGTTTTCCCTATTGTTTTTGTTTTCATGCTTCGTTCATGACTGAAAGCATGAAAACGAAGCATTAAAACTTACGACTGTGTTACCATTCTATTTGAAAAATTTATGAAAGACAAAATGTCTCTACAGTTTATTAATTAAGCATTGTTCCTTGCTCTGAAGACTATTCTCTTTGTTTCGATTCCTTGAATGTTAAGCATGCTTATGGATTGTTAATTATATCAACAAATGACCTTTTGATTTGAGAATTGATATGGTTTTTGTGTGGTTCTTGGTCATATGTTTCCTCATCACTAGGCTTTGATTTACAAGTTTCACTCTCTCAAACTTTATGATCGAACCCACAATGTTGCGCACTTATTTTTATTTTAATGCTTTGGTCGTGGCTTGTACTTTATGAGAGGTGGCAATACGATTATAGTCAGCCCATCATTTCGAAGCTTGGTCTTGGGCTTTGCAACACCCCTCACATTCATTTCAAACAATGCCTATCTTTTCGTTATGAATTTTCTTCTCATACGCCACAGACTGTTGATGTTTTTTGGGCCTAGAATATACCTCTTGTCTGCTCTTACGAACCCTTCTTACGCACTGTTTGGGTGATTTCCTGTGATGTTGAAATGGCTCCGGTTGTTAGAGTCGAACCTAACGACACTCAGACCTTGCTCCTATGCAACGATGCCAGAGAGGATCTCGAGGGTAATGGTTGGCTCATTTTCCTTGAAAAAATCCAGGGTTTCAACCTACAGACTGCTCAGAAATTCGCTCTCTCATTCGATGGATGTAGAGCTAAGGTGGGGCACATTCAACTCGAAGTCACAGAGGACTTTTTAAGCCAAGCTACAGGACTCCCTACGAACGGTCAGAGGTGGTTCAAGAATGCTAAGGTAGAAGAGGTTCCTTGGAGTCTTTTCTTTACATCTCAGAAGATCAATGGATGTGACAAAAGTATGCCAGTCTCCTTACTAAAATCCCAATGGCACAGTCTACTTGCAGTGTTGAAATAGTTTGTCACTTGTGAAGGCCATTTTGGTCTTGTGTTTCTTTATCATCTGCATCTGCTCATGATTTTCATAGGGTTTCCTTTAAACACACCTTATTATCTGTGAAGGAGCCTTTACAAAATGGCTAAGAGGTATAAAAAACAACGTTTAAATTCGAGTATTTTCCACCATGGTTTAATAAAAATTATGCTTGCACATCAATTGAAGTTGCAGAACAATGATTGGGATTCATTTTTAACCAGAAATGGTTTCGCTAACCTCAATGTTGAAGCGGTTGACAAGCCTGTGATTGAGGAAAAATTGGTCTATCCTACAACGGCCCCCTCACCAACCCAGGCCTATTTTACGGCCACCCACAGTAAGCCTTTACCCGACCCGAAAGTTGTTGAGCAGGCCCATGAGCAAGCTACACAGCCTAATGACTCTGTCAAAAATTCAAACAAACCTACAGGTAAGACGTCTAAAGGCAATGTTGATTTGAGTTTTAAAAATAAGAGAGTTGGAAGGTTAATTTCGAGGAAGCTCCGAAACAAGTCGAACCCTCATGCGAGCTCGATCAAGATGATCGAGATCCATGAGAGTTCGGATTTTGAAATTGATAAATTTTTCGCTAAAGAAGACCCTCTTTCGTTCCAACCACACCTCGATCAACCTTACAACTTCGTGGACAATCTACCGCCTTGTCTGGAACATAGTGGAGGGTTTCCTGGTATTAAGTTGGGTAATAAATCTACAGTCCATGTTGGAGATGCTCCAACTCACAATCGTGGTTATTCTCAAGGGACCGTCGCTCAGTCGCAATGTGAGGCTTGCCTATTCTGGATTGATAAATACTACACCGATATACCTATTTTACAGTCACAGATTAAATCTCTCACTGACTAGGTCAGTGCCTTAACAAATGAAAATCATAGGCTCGAGTCTATCATTCAAAGAAAAGGAAAATGTATGAAGACTAAAGGGAATATGATATTAAAAAACATTGAGGCTGCAACAACAATAATAAATTCTGAGATCATCTGATATGATTTGATTTTACAGTTAGAGGTAAGATTTCTTTTATCTTAAAATAGGGTTATTCATTAAATAAATTAGATTGTTTTATTCATTGAATAAATTGGATTTCATTACTAAAATAAACTAGCTACAGAATCAGCAGATTATGTAGCCAGTTATTCTAATTCAAAATTTGCAAAATAATGGTTAAACATATATCTAAGTTTCTCTATTTTTTCTTTTCTTTTTAGGATATCTAATAGTTCATGGTTACCAGGTGATCTGAAGCCATTTTGAGGCTTGTTAGCCATATCTATGATACATTTCTGTATAAACAGAAATATTTTTTTTTAGCTTTAGAAGATTTAATATGATCTGGGTGGTTATATCCCTCTTTTATTTTTGTAATCAATATCCGATCTCAGAAGATGAGACAGTTACCTTTCTGAAGGCTTTAAAAACTCAATGTTTTTTGGAATCAAATCATCTTGGCCTGGGGCTAATTGTGGACAGCTTATACACGAATTTGGACAGAACACATGTTTACATTTCCGCTTTAGCTATCTGTAAATATTGTTGTTGTCTATGGTTTGTTTATCTTGATAATTCGATAATTATTGATAGCTTTCGTCTTCACAAATTATTATATCGTCAAGATAATTTCTTTCATACAGTCCACAATTTTATGCTTCAGTTATATGAAAATAGTGATTGATTGTTCAATTCAAATATTAAGGCTTATCTTAATTTTGTTGAATGATTAAAAGCAGTCTATTACTGTCAGATTTATCTTATGTATAATTGCTTGCAGTAATAAATATCACATTTATTATTTGCATCATGTCTTTCTATTATTAAAATCCAGTAATCGATATACTGTTAGGCATTTATTCTGTACAGCGTAAAGGTTCACTACAAATTTGTCTTGTGGACAGACTAGATGGATGATTCATGATCATACAGACGTCGGATGCATGCTCATCAACTCATCAATAGGTTAGTTTGTTTATTTTATTTGTTTGTTTATTTTGGAAACTCTTATATGTGGTCTGGTTTTTACCGTCTACATATTCTTCGTCCATAGTATGTTTGATATTTAATCTTACAGATACATAGAGATAAAAAACAAAAAACAAAAGAGATAGTTTATTTTGTCTTCTTTATTTATTTTTAGAACCATCTTTTCATAGATTTTCGTGAGTTCAGATCAAAACTCACAAATTGTATAAAATGTACATAAATTAGAGAAAAAGATTTGTTTTGTAAAATATTACTTAAAATAGTTATATACATACATGTACATATATATATTAGTGTTTAGCAATTAGTTAGCTATTTCATTTCTTTTATTTATTTGTTTCTTTCTTTTAGGACTTTAGATTGGCCAATAAAACCATTAAAGTCGTTTGAGTGAATCATACCAAACGGCTTGAGTTAATTAGTCAACAGACCCTTCATACACAAACCAGCAGGGAACTAAAACAAGGAGGAACAAAAAATAAAAATAAAAAAACATCTCACAGACACACGATCCAACACACAATTTTTTTTTTTTTTTTTTTTCAAACGTAGCTTCAATACCAATGTACACCGGCCAAATGGCCAAATAAACTCCAAAGTTTTTCTGACAAGAAAACAAACACAAAGATCAAATCGGAGGCTTTTATCTTATTGATTAAAAATACTGATACACTGTTTATATATATAGGTGGTGAGCAGTTGGATACACTCTTTATATTTAGGCTGCTTATATATATAGGCGGATAGACAGTTAGGCTGTATATATTTAGGCTGCTTATATATATAGGCGGATAGACAGTTAGGCTGATAGTTCTGAGCAATTAAACGAACATTACATAACCGTCGGAGGATAGTGCGGCATGGAGATATTGCATGCCCTTCAGTTCATCAAAGTCGAAGATAACTGATGTCGTGCATTCACTTGATTCTCCACAGAAAAGGAACAATGGAAAAGAACATGCCCGCATTGATATCCATAACATCGTTAAATGTCTCCGCTAATGGTGACCTGGGTAGAGAAGAGTGGATACAATAGGAATTTAGCCCAAACACCAGCTCGCAAATATTGTCGAATGCAAACCTCATCTGAACATCCTGCAAGTCTATGATCTCTCGATAGGTTGCTTGCGAATTCCACCTCTACGCGATGGAAACAGAAAACAGGGGTTTCCAGTCAGTCTCAACGGCCATTTCCAATGCCGCATTTCACTCTTTCCAAGGATGAGCGGTCACGGGTTTGAATCCGTTGCACCGCTCTAACTTCCCGCCCTGTAGTGCCTATCACCGGCTTGCCAGCCACCTTCGGCAACTCTAGTCGATCAAGCGTGAGACACAACCTAGTTCCAGCCTGCTTCACTTGGGGCGGACCCTTTCTCCCTCTTCGTGCACGGACTCTCCTTCTCAGGCTCACGGTTCACCAAAAATTGGCACTCAACCATTTGTTGGGATCCGAGCCTTTAACCAGATAATGAACAGAGAGAAAATCAATATATAACACATACACACGGCAACAACAAGACAAAAGCAATATATAACACATACACACGTAACAACAAAGAGATGGGGTAATGGTATACTTCTATTGCTCAGCTAAAGAATAAATGGATTACAATTATGGAGAGGCTCTTTACAGGCTTTTATATTTGAACATTAGATTCTCAATCATATTTTTAAACATACAAAAATCCAAACGCTGGAGAAACCTTTCTCCAAAAAAATGTAACAGCAAGGATATGTATTTTCACAACCCAAACTTATAAGTGAATTACTATAATAGTGCAAGGCTTAGTGGTCATTATGCTAACATGGTTTGGTATAAATTACATTTATATTCTCTTCCTTAACTTAGTAGTTGGAATTTATGGGAAAAAATTCATATAGCTACACTCACAAGTATTTGCAAAAAAATTCATTGAGTTTGAGTTTATGACACTGGAACTACTTACCTGGTATAAATATATACAAATTTTCAAATTACCCAGCTAATTTAGACAGTTTTAAAAATTAAGTGAAACTTCTTACCTGGTATAAATATATACAAATTTTCAAATTACCCAGCTAATTTAAACAGTTTTAAAAATTAAGTGAATGTCAAAGATGGATGGATGACATTTAGTTTTTAAAATTGTCGATATATAAATACCTGTCAAATTTAAACATGGGCTCCCACTTGTTTCCACAAGTGATCTCTCCGTACACAAAATTATAAGAACACCTTCTGATTGTAGTAAATTCCTGGTAGTTCGCGAGGCTCTTGAACCTTGAGATCAAGGGTTTGAAATTCCTTCTCAGCCAGACCAGATTCCCACTGGTCTACTACCCTACCGACCAGAGCCCGACCAACAGCTTATGATTAAATCTTACACCTGAAACATTGTTTTATCGCTCACCCGTCTATAACCCGACCGATCAAACCCCAGTAGATAGCCCGACCAACAACGTGTGGTTAAACTTACAGTCAATTCATATTAGGATAGGATTTGTGTAGTTGAATGGAGGTCAAACCTGCCCAAAGAACTATTGTGGGTGGATAGTTTTTCAATGATTTTTCTCACCAATCTCTCTAACAGTCATTAACGTAAACCTAATTCCATTAGCATGAAGCTATGAACGCTGACAACCACAAAATTTTTGTGGGGGTTCCATTGAACATGAAGACCCAACCCCACGTGAATGCGGAACCTCTTCTGCTCAAATCTACCAATGCAGACAATCCCTACTATAAGTGAATGAGACTGATCACATGCACTTGTCCGTCAACATGCAAAGGCAATTTTTTCTTGAACCACCACGATCCTGTCCTCCTAATTCGCGTTAGTAATCTGTACGTCTGTTTATAAATTTTTGTAGCAATAAGAAGGGGAAGTGAATATTTGGTTTCACTCAAAGATTGACATTAAATGCATCGTCGAGCAATTCTCATACGACTATTCATTTTGATGTGGATGCCATTTTTAAGTGTTTATATGTAGAGAACGAATGTATGGTCTTCCCACATTCTTGTGCAAGATTTCCATCCCTTGTTTTTTTGTGATAATTGTTTTCCTTCTGAAATCAATGGTAAGAAGGATGAGGAATCCCCAAGGTCTTCCTTTGAAGAAGATGATCAGAGCATTTTGCAAGGTTTCCAATGGCTATAAGAGAATTGTATATCACCTCTCTCCAAAGAAGACAAGGTATTTCACAATGAAAGATGAGGACATGGGAAGATCTTGCAGTGCTTTGCCCACAGATGTTCCCAAGGGACACTGTGCAGTGTGTTGTATCTAACTTTATACTTTAAGGTTGTAAGGTATATCGTCAAGGCATTCGTAAAGGTAAAGGTAATTAAAGGATAAGAATCAAAAAGAAGGGTAAAGCAGAATCAATTTCTCAACTGTCTCTGTCTAGCCTCCTATTGTTCTTGGATGCTGATATCCCTCTCAATAGAAGCCCATGAACGTTCTAATTCAGCCTGGTTAGTTGTTGTTTGCAGAATGGAATTAAACATGTTTAAAGCAATACTGGTTTGATCTTGGAGACTAGGTTCTATGTTGGGTTGTCTGTTATTTGGGACAGTCATGGGGGAATAAAATTTTATTTAGTTGTGAAAGAATTCGATAAATTGTTACTTCGGTTTCTTAAGAGATTAGAATAGGAAAAATAGTTTTGAAATTCAAAATAAGAACATAAATACAGTTGAGGCCATTTCCTGGACTTGAAACAATTTGAGAATCGTAAAATAAAAAAGAAATACTACTGAAAAATATGAGGCTTTAATCAAGAAAGAATCTCATATTATAACAGGAAATACATAAGAAAACGAGATTTCTAATGAAGAGTTAAATATTATGTTTCAAATGATTCACAGGTCTTAAAATTACTGCTAGCAATTTCAGAGGAAAAACTGCAAATAATTTGATAAACAAATCAATCTAAACTATGAAAGATGCAAGATACCAGATATATAAAATATGCAGAACAGAAACGAAATGCTAGAAATAACAGAATAACAGTGAAATATCCAGCATAATCTTCACAATACACAGAAATGATATACGAAATAGCAACAGAAATAGCACTTGAACA
>SNQJ01S0007880.1:97937-134823 GCA_010110895.2 Picea sitchensis | reverse complement strand
CTTCTAGAAGCGGAAGCTTCTATTAGGTCTTCTTACATCCGCCTTATTCTATTTTATTGAAAGGTCTTATTAATATTGACCTTTATTACATCCGAATACATTAATCTACCTATGTGCGGGTTAGGACCTTAACAAAAGATGTATAAAATAAACTTCAAATTTATCATTCATTAGAAAAACATTGAAAGGTAAACATAGAAAAATATGGTAAACAAGGTTAAAGGACACATAGCTACAAGTTTGCAGGATTCAGAATCTCGTCTGTATCGTATATCACAGTGGATTGGAAAACTTTTAATACAATCGGCTCTTTCAAAAAACTAAAAGCCCTTTTTCAGTCCTCTCAAAGTATATTTATACATGATCATCAAATATTTTCCCGTTGGTGATTAACCAACTTCCTAAGACTACGGTTACATGGATGAATCATGTCAAACCATTTACATTTCTTTTCTAATTTCTAATGATGAAAATATTCAAAAGAGTACTTTTAAGTTTGTGTTGATGAACTTCCTTCTTCCGCCTCAAGACAGTGAACACATTTTCCCAAAAACTTCACCAAAAATCTCGGAACGTCTGGTATCTCTTTTGACTCAAATATGAAGAATCTTTTTTGTAATTCGAGCAAGCGATCTTCTATTATCTTCCTTGTGAACTTAATAGTTTGCAATTTTAAGTTTGGTATCACCATCCACTTGTCGATTTCGGAGATATTGATTACCTTAATTTTTGGTATCTCTACCTTCATTTCCTCCAAATCTTCCTTGAACCTTAGCTAGTGCTTGACAATGTTAATCTCGCCTAATAACCCAGGACAACCATTATTTCCAATATTCAATGAAGTCTTTTCTAAGAGATCAAAAATCCCTTGACAATCATCATTAACATCTCTGGTTATTCTTTTATTTTTGGCCAGGTCTGCTTCCCACACTTTGAGTATTACATCTCCTTTAACTTGTTCTGAAATGGATAGTTTCTAAATCTTTCTGACCTATTCCTTTGTTGAAAGGGCTACTGCTTTTTGGAAAGTCGTTCTGGCTGCTTTCACTTCTTTTTCTTTCTGAAGAACATTCTCCAAAGATTTATTTGTTTCCTGAAAGTAATTCTGGACAACTTCCATATTTAAAAACACTTTATGTTGTCCCTCTTCTATTTTCAAATGTATTCCCAATACCTAAGCCTGGAAAATTTCAAGTTCTACCACTTGATTTGAAATAGAACTAATCTTATCTTGTAATTGTTTATTTTCTTCTTTTTGCTTTAGGACGTGTGCCTGGGTGACTTGTATTATCTGATTTGCTTCCTCTAAGCTTGTTTTCATTTTCTGAATCTCTTGAATATCTTTTAATCTAGCTTGTTCTAGACCTTTTTTTTTTCCCCAACTGATATTTCTTTCAGTTTCTTTCAATTTACCCTATATTTGATCTATCATTTGGTCTTTTTGTTCCAACATGGTTGTCAAACTTCCAACAGAATATAAATTTGCCGACGCTAAAGCTCCCATCGTGCCTACTATCTCTGTAGAAAATTCTCCATCTTTAAGTTTCTTTCCATCTATAATGACCGTATGATTTTTAACCATCCCATCTCCTCTTGGATGGATTTCCTGTTTCAAGATTGCCCTTCTCTTTTTATTGAAAAAATAATCTGATGGAGGAATCTCATCCCTAGAAATTGACTCCATATCACTGACATACAGAGCTCCCTCGTGGGGGTTTCCATAAGTGGATTGCAATGGAGTCAAGGAAGTAATGGGACTTCCAAGCTTTGTCGATGTTGTTCCTCCTGTCTTTTCTGGAACATCCTTAGAGATTTCTGGGGATGTTTCTAGCTCCTTTCCCTTCCCTGCCTCTGATTCTTTTGTCTGGGAATTTTCAGTGTCTTGTGAAGGTATTCCAGTATCCTTCATCTTGCCTTTAGTATTTGTTTTGTCCCATATATTTGTTTCAAAGCCTGGGGGAGGCCCTTCCTTCTCTAGAGGTGGGGTCATAGCTTCGCCCTGCAAAGTTTTGGGTAAATAGCTTCGCCTATGGCTCTGGAATGACGCGAAACCAATCTGTGAATCAGGTGATAAGGCCTGTACTCTGGTCAATACCTCTTCATAGGATTTAACCTCCTTGAATACGTCATTAGAAACAGATATTTCGTGCTCATAGGATTTTAAATTACAATGCATCAAATGTTTGCTTATTAATTGATAGGGGTCATGATTTCTGTGTTCAATATTTAGCAATTTTACTTCTTCTAGTGATTCAGCCTCTACTTTAGAATGGCCTAGATTTAGTAATGAAAATTTCCTGACATGTACAGGGAAAGTTGGCCATGACTTCTTTTGAGCTGCCTTTAGCTCCAATCCAATGCCGCCTTTTACTATCTGGTGGGCTACCTCTCTACACACCAATCTATCTGGTAGGAATTTAGGGAGTGCATGAGGGGGAATAGAACAACCATAAACCCTAATGTAGGAAAAATTCTCGTCAATAAACTAGTCGGTTAATGCTTTAAGATTTTCTGTGACTGTATCGGAAATGCGAGGGGGTTTGCATCCAAAAAATATTTTATGCATGGGAATTATAACAAAATGACAAATTTCATAAAATGCATCCTTAGCATTTTTTTCCCAAAGGGCAGAAAGATATTCATGAATGGGTTCTGGATAGGTTATGTTCCAACTCCAATTCATTAAGGGAAAAGGAGTCACATAGTAGATTGCATCCATAATGTATGCTAACATGTAAAAGGCCACTGATTGTCCCTTTGATTTTGCAACTTTGTAGTTTGAGATTTCTTGTGTTAGGTTATCCGACAAAATCTTACTCCAATTAAAAGCATACCCTTCTGAAGCTTCTTCTAAAAAGGGTGCCCAATCGGCATGAAAATGGTAGGGATCTTTTCTTCGAAAAAGTCTACATAGCATAATGGCTATGTAGACCATGTATTCATTCAAGGATGCTGTAGCATAAACCCCATGGGTATCGGCTCTAAATTTTGATGGACACCTCCACCATTCTCTAATCATATCAGGATAAGTCTGGTCTACCTCACTGCATTCTTTCCTCTGAAACTCTGCTAAAAACTCGGCATTAAAAGTATGTTTAGGATTTGGCAAGAGTTTATACATTACTTGTATATGTTCTGGCTTGAATGAGCCGATGATGACTCCTTGATCGTTTAAGATGCTCCTCGTTGGGATATCGACCTTTTCCAAGGTCCAACTGAGCATATCATTTTATGCCACGAGCCGAGGGCGCACAACGATCTTATGAAGCTCTGATTCAGCTATGTCCTGATAGTGATTCTCAGAATCAGGATGAGCATTCTTGAGTTCACATTACAGAAATTCAAAATTTTGAGTCCAAGATTTAATGGAGTCTATAGCATGTGGCATGGTGTCGGAGATGATATCTCCTTCCTATGTATCTTCACCCTTCTTCAGTGCCTTTTTTGGTGCCATGAATTTACGTTAAATGGAAAACCTGTCACAGAAAATGAATGAATGAGCTCAGATGATTGTTTCTTGCGCTTGATAAAATGAAAACACAGACATTCAAATGCTCTTTTAATTCATTTAAAAGTGACGGGATTGACGCAGCTGACAAGAATTCAAGGAATTTAATGTGGAAGATATTTTACTGAGATACGCATTAGTACCACGTATCACCATTGATTCATTATTTAAATGGTCGTATTTTAGCGTCTTTGGATTTTTAAAGAAAACTCGGGACATTTTACTCAATCGTAAACCGAAACCTGAACGAAACCTTAAAAAAAATGATTATCATTAATCATGCTTTGGACATGGATGATTTTAGGGGCTAAATTTCGCTCGTGGGCTAATTTTCCATGGTTTTTCCAAAAACGAGATTCGCTATTTTAAAAATTATTCGCCCAAATTCTATAGGATAAAATTATTTTACCTTAAAAATCGCCAAAATTTTATAAAAAATATAAAAAATCCTTATAAATTTGAATATTTTTACAAAAATATCGCCAAACATTTATAGTTGGCATATGAAGGATTAGTAAGATTTGCCAAGGTTTCTACATTTTAAAACAAATTCCCATCCTTAAAATCACCCCTAGCTTTGGAAAAAGGTTTATTGGTGCTAATCATAGATTATGACTGAAGATTTTGTTTTTCGGGATTTCAGGGATCGTGTTGTTGAGAAGTATGTCATCGATGAAATCCGATCTCCGAAACCGCGAAATCGCGATGTGTTAATTAAAACTTAAATGTTTTAGCAAAGTGATTGATTGATATTTAGCGTTTCGGGATTTCAAGGATCATTTTGACAAGAAGTATGTCATTGACGAATCCTGATTTTCGAAGTTGCGAAATCGCGACATGTTAATTAAGACTTAAACGTTTTAATTAACTAACTAATCAGGGTTAAGTACAAAACAAAGTTAGTTTGGTTTAACACAGATTATGGATCGGGATTTCACGATTCAGGATTTCGGGGATGATTTTGACAAGAGATGTGTTATCACTAAACCCCGAATCTCGAAATTGCGAAATGATTAACTTAAGCCTTAAATTTTTGTGTTAGAGAATTAATTAATTAGCATTTAAACTAACTCTCTTTATTTCGGGAAATCAGGGATCGGGATTTCGCGAATCAATTTGTATTGAAAAATATGTTTTCAGCAAACCCCGAATCCCGAAGACTCTTTAAAGTTAGCCTTAAATCCGTTAGTTTTAAAGCTTATCATGATTAAAATAATTTTATAGAAAATGCGTCGGGATTCTTATAATACTTTTAGGTTTTTTGCCTTTTATTATTCAAATAATTGAGTTCTTCGGGAAGTCGGTGCCGTGTGTTTGGGAATGATAACGAAACTTGTGTTTTATGAAAAGCCGAAACCCGGAAAAAAGAAAGTTTAGGTCTTAGGGATAAAAAAAATTTAAGAATTGTTTCAACATAGGCTCCAGCTGGGGACCTCGTCTCCTTGTGGAACGAGGAGAACATGTAGACTTAGTGACTTCATTGGGTTAATGGGGTCAAGGGTTTATCCCTACAGAAATTGCTAAGGAGAGGGATATAGAGGAAAAAAGAGATTTCATTTTTACTTCTGAAAATCTTTTCAAAGTTCTTATTTGTTGTAAACTCAGTTGCGGTCTCATTCATGATATTCTCCTTCTCATTACTGTAATTAAGTTAGCATTAATAAGGTCAAAACAATCTTAGGAAACTCAACAGATTTGTGACTTTTGTCTTGCATCAAACGAAGCAAAATTCATATTTTTAATTGGGGAGCCCTGTCTGGACTTGGGATGTAGATCCGGTTTCGAAAAAACTGGTAACTAGAGTAGAATGGTATTTAAGTATGAAAACCTTACAGATACCTCAGATATTGCTTCACTGCCAGCGAGCCTGTTCAGTACCCCGGTGAAGTTATCTGTCCCATTTTACTGAATTTCCTTTCACTGCTTCAAATTCTAATTATACATTTAACCTCAGATATTGCTTCACCGCCAGCGAGCCTGTTCAGTACCTCGGTGAAGTTATCTGTCCCTTTTTACTGAATTTCCTTTCACCACTTCGAATGCTAATTATACATTTAACCTTAGATATTGCTTCACTGCCAACGAGCTTGTTCAGTACCCCGGTGAAGTTATCTGTCTTTTTATACTAGACGATGGCAATCATTTAAATGAATTTCATTTCATCGTCTTTTGGACTAGATGGGGGCAATCAAATATAAATTTCCTTTCACCATATGTCTTCTATTTACTTTATGAATATGAAGCGAGGGAAATTAGTGATACTTAATATACCAAGGGTGGTATCTGTGTAAAAATTGCAATGGAGGTTTGTCAACCTGTTTTTATTACTCTAGACCAACATTTTCTCAACTTTCAAAACACCTTAGTCTGCAGAGAAAAAGGGGGAGAATAATTTCATGGGTCTTCCTTTGAGCAAGCTTAAATCCTCAGAAAAATTGTTAAGAGACCTAGGAGAGTCAGGATCGGCCTAAGCATAACCATGTTTAGTCAGAGAGTAAGAGATATGAGGACCGATCTTACTGATTAAGAACTATTTTTCAATTTCAAAAGTTAAGATGTAATCTCTTCTCCCTCTTATGGGAAACCCGAAAAAGAAGCTTGATTCAGAACTGAGGATAGAAAGAGGGGATGTAGAATGATCTGGAAGTCGAACAACAGAGGTTATAAATTAAACCCAACTCTCGGAACTCTCTCTTAAATATTTTTACTTTATTTACCTCCTATCTTGTTCTAAGTGAAACCCTTAAGGCTTAGATTTTGAAAACATTTTTTTTTTAATATAATCAAACCTACGAGATAATCAACGCACTTTTTGATACAAAATCTTTGTTTTCACAAAATAAACTTTGTTGGGACTCACACCTTTGCCTTACCATTTTCGTTCTCTTTTTGAAATAACAAAAAATCTTATCTATCACCTATTTTTGGCAAATTTATCTTCCACTTTAAGGTTGTCTGTTTGTTTCTTTTACTCGTCAGGTTGTCAGCCAGAATCCTGTGAAAGAACAATATGAAAAGTATCAGGGTTTTAAGGTATTGGATACATTAAGAATTTTGTATCCTTATTTCTAAAAGAGACATAAACCAATTTTATTTTATTTTTCTTTATTTACATAATGAAAGTAGACTTCCCTAAGAAAATTATGAAATAAAAGACTTAAACAAAACGATATATACAATGGGAATTCTGGAAATCAATTATTCCATATAATGTTTTAAAAAACGCCCGTTGACGGGGGCGTTCAGGATTTTACCATCCAAATTTTCTAGCAGAAATGAATTCTTTCCTTCAGGAGATGCGACCTTGAATGGTCCGTACCAGATGTGATCGAATTTACCATTTTTTCCCAAATCCTCCTTCCTAGCATCCCATTTCAAAACTAAATCTCCGGGGAGAAAATTTATGTCTTTGGCTTTACGATCGAATAACACTTTCATGTCATCCTGATATTTCTGCAGACTTTCATCCACTACCGCCCTGTGCTGCTGAACCTCAATCGGTTGATTTATCCTTCTCGTGACAATATTTGGTTCTTCCTTCTCATCTTGCCACAGTTTCATTACATGAAGTGCTAGGTTTATAGGCAACACTACATCTGTCCCATATACCAATTGGAAGGGAGAAGTGCCGATAGTCTTTTTCGTTCCTATCCGATTTGCCCAAAGAGCGTACTTCAAATGCACATGCCAAGACTTTTTATTTCCTCTTAACACTTTCTTAATTATACTGATTAAGCTCTTGTTTGAAGATTCAGCCAGACCATTTCCCTGAGGGTAGTATGTTGTGGAGTGACCGAGCACAATATTATATTTTTGGCAAAAACTGACCATAGCCATAGATTTAAAAGCATGTGCGTTGTCTGTGACTATCTTTCTGGGACACCTGACCCTAGACAAAATATTTTCTTCTAAGAAATCTATTACCACCAAATCAGTAGCCTTTCTTGTTGGAATAGCTTCCACCCATTTGGTGAAGTAGTCTGTAGTGGTCAGGATCCATCTGTGTTGAGAACTAGAATGATGATTAATTTCTCCTATGAAATCTAATCCTCGTTGCATAAAAGGAGCTTCTGTTTTGACCGGAATCAATGGAATTGCTGGGAGTTTATGTTTGCCTGCAAAAAATTGGCAAGGGCTGCAAGCTCGTACCTTGGCATTGACGTCTGAGAAAATTTTGGGTCAATAATAACCAGCCCTCATGATCTTATAAGACGTAGCCCTCCAGGCGTGGTGTCCTCCACACACTCCTTCGTGAAATTGGCTTATGACCTTTTATGTTTCTGATTCGACCAGACAGACCAAGAGGAAGCCAAGCAGGTCCTTCCAATACAATTGTTTTTCAGAAATACAGTACTTGACTGCATGCAGCTTCAGCGTTATGGCTTTGGATGGGGTCAAGTCACTTGGGCATTTCAATGTCAACAAGTAGGATACTATGTCCTTGTACCAATTTGATGAAGCAAATTTCTTTTCGATTCGGATTTCAGCTATTTGATCCTCAATTTCATTGACGTCTACCCACTCTTCCTCCCCTTGAGAGTTGTTTATCTCGAGAGATATGAAATTGGATTCAGCTAAGAGTTTAGCTAAACCTTGCCCCTTTACTAATTTTGTTGGTTTTATCTCCAAGTCGAACTCTTGAATTTTGGCAATCCATCGTCCTCTTTTGCCAGCACTGTCTACCTGAACCAAAATATCTTTTACGGAGCTAGTAGGTACATATGCAATCACCTTAGAATGAAAAACATGGGTTCTGAAATCCTTTAACGCTTTTACCATAGCATATGCTTGTTTTTCCATTATATTATATCTGAGTTCGACATCTTAGAGACTTTTGCTAAAGAAGGCTATCGGTTGCTCAAAACCTTCTTCATTCTTTTGAAGGAGTACCGCGATGAGCGTGTGTTCAGAGGCAAATGAGAAAATAAGGAAATCCTTGAGATAATCAGGGCTCGCTAGTACAGGTGCCTCACTTATAACCTTCTTGATGCGTGTAAAGGATGCTTTAGCTTCTGCTGTCCATTTCACTTCGTTCTTTTTTCTGAGCATATTTGTGATCAATTTCACGATTTCAACAAAGTTTGGAATAAATCTTCTCAAAAAAATTATTTTTCCTAAGAATGACTGAATTTCTTTCACATTCCTAGGAATATTTATTGTATCTATAGCTTCAACTCTTTTAGGGTCAATTCTACTTCCATCTCGAGATACAATATGGCCCAAAAGCTTGCCTTCTTGCATAGCGAAGTGAGACTTTTTAGGATTTAAGGACAGATCAAACCTGCGACATTTCTCAAATGTCTGTTTGAGATGTATCAAATGATCTTCATCCGATTTAGAAAAAACAGTTAGGTCATCCAAATAGATAATTACAAATTTGCCCCGTTCGCCAACGAAAGCGATATCCATTGCCCATTGAAAAGCAACACCTGCATTCATCAAACCAAACGACATCTTATCATACATAAATGTACCCCAAGGAGTGATAAAGGTTGTTTTTTCTTTATCGTGATCACTGACGGAAATTTGATTGTAACCTGAAAATCGGTCGATCATTGACATCCTATTAGCTCCTACCACTTTTTCTAAAACGTGATCCATTTTAGGTAGGGGGTAATTATCTTTGAGAGAGGATTTATTAAGATTTTTGAAATCAACACACAGTCTAATTTCCCCGATTTTCTTCCTAACCGGGACCAGGTTTGCTACCCAATCGAAATATCTCAGTGGTACAATTATCTTTGCATCGAGGAGTTTTTTGACTTCCCGTTCGATAACGGGTAATAAGATGGGGTTGGTTTGTCGGAGTTTTTGTTTAAAGGGTTTGACACCAGGCTTCAAGGGTATCTTATGTTCGATCACAGAGGTGGCATAGGTTCTTAGTTCTTCATACGACCAAGATAAAACATCTTTGTACTTTCTAAACAACTCCGTGTATTTATTTTTGGTTTCTATAGATAGATATTTGGATAGTTTTACCATCTGAGGGTTTTCTTTAGTTCCTATGTCACAGTCCTCAACCTCTTCAGGTTGGGGCTGTAGGGTGGTTTTTGAAGGGATATCATTTTGATTGAATAATCTTTCCAAGGGAATTAGCCCCTTGGGAATCTGGTTATTCTTGAGAACGAGCATTCAGTGATTCACAATTTTATCGTGAAACTCTTTAGAATCCTCACCCTCCTGCATGATCCAAATGGGCTCATTTTGATTTTCTTGATTAGTATGCATTTCTGCAAATTCATCTATTGATTCTAAAAATTTGCGAAGTTGTTCATCATCCTCAAAGACCTGCCAATGTTGTATGTTATTCGATATTAAAGGTTGATGTCTCATTTGTATGTGACACTTTAATTTAAACGCGGTAGGAGGTGTGAAAGTTGATGCTGCTTTGGCTAATGCATCAACTTGTTGGTTTTCAGTCCTTGGGACGAAATGAACATTCACAGAGGAGAATAAATTCTCGATCATATCCTAGACACAATTCCTATAGGACCTCAACCTAGGATGTTTGGCCTAGTACAGTCGATTCACCTGTTTTATGATTAACTTGGCGTCGCCAAAGACTTCGAGTTTCTTTATTTTCATCCTCCTAGTGGCTTCTAATCCTAGCACTAAAGCTTTATACTCGCATACATTATTTGTACAATCCACATTCCACTGAAGCCTATATGAAAAGGGGATTATGAATTGATCATCGAGAGCCACAAGGAGTGCCCTAGCTCTAGCTCCAAGGAAAGATGAAGCACCGTCAAAATACATCTTCCATACACCAGTACTATATACATTTTTTTTTATTTCTTCTTTTTCAGTTTTTTCTTCTATACAACTTTCGTCTACATCTACTTCAAAATCATCATCAATAGATAATATACAATTTCCTAAATCTTCATCAACAATATAAACAAGATGGTTAATTGGGTTATGTGGATCACCTACCGTGAAAGCCAACCTAGTCTCTCTATAAAGACGCATGTATTGTCCTCCGAAAACTGGAATTGTAGCGTATGACATGTTCAGCTGGAGAGATCCTCCAAGCTTGGCACCCCACGACCTAGATAATAGCATACCATACTTCGGAGGGATGTCAGCGACCATTACATCCATAAGAATGCTTTTTGTAGGTATTTGTGCCAGACCTACCACCAGGTCTTTAATCATGCCTATGCATTTGACTTTCCTTGAATCAAAAGAATATAAGTCACCATAGGGCCTTGTGATTTCAAGACCGTGTTTCTCCATAATTTCCTTTGGCATCACATTGTGGGAAGCTCCGGAATCTAGCATACAGTTATGGAGTAGGTGGTCAAACAAGGTTAATGTGATATAAAAGGGGGCCACAGTGTCTCTCGCACCTTCGAAATGTGGACCAAAGACTATGTTCGGCTTGTCATCTTCTAAGTTGATGATATCGGCGTGGCTTTCGTCTTCGGAAAAGCTAATCATCTTGGTAATTTGTTTTCTATATATGGGATTTTTAGCTAGTTCAACAAGGGGAATAGGAGTTTTGATTTTATTTATTTTGTTTTCCAAATTAAAATTTCCCAGGACCTTGTCGTTTTCTATGTTCAGGGCCTCCATTCCTTTCTTTTCAGCTTTTCTTTGTGGTGCGGACTTGTTTTCATTTACAGGAGCCTATGTTTTCATAGCGAGTGTTCCTACTGGCTCCGATTGGATAGGTTGTGTGTCAGCGGTGTGAGTTTTTGCAGTATGTTTGTCAGCAACTTTTGGAATCACCTTATCAGTTTCGCCCCTTGGCAAGATATTTTTTGTTGGAACAGTTGGGAGGCTTTTGTTCTGAGGTCTTAAATTATATTTTTCCTATAGTTGGGCTATAATATCATCTATGATACCCTGATAGGCCAAATTTTCAGATGTGTTGTTGCTAACATTGTCTTCCGATGTAATTTCTTTATTTAAGGATTTTTCACAATCTTGTCTCGATAAATAAGGTGATTTATTATCGTCGCCAATATTATTAATATCCTCATAAATCTCTTCATATTCTTCTAGATCTTCCTCTCCAATGAAGTTTTCACTTCTGAAGGGGGTTGGGATTTTTTGATCTTCATTTTTAATTATTTTTTGTGGGGCCTCAGGATCAAGATTCCTTCTAAAATCCTTCCTGGGGAAATTATCTCTCTTCGATTTCTCTAGTTCCATTTTTGAGATCTTATTTGAAAGTTCTCTAATTACCCTAGTCATCTCGTCTATTTTATCTCCCAAGGACTTCCCCGATCCTGAGGATCCACCTTGCTCTTTGAATTTCCTATTTTCTTTGTTCCCGGTTTCTATTTTTGCTTTTAATTTCCCTGATGCCATCATGTTCGATTCAATCTCAAGAGAATCATCCTGCATTTTCGTGAGATCCGTTGATCTCCTTTCTCTCAATAATAAGGCGGAATCGGGATCAAAAGCGCTAGCAAAAGTCACCTTTGCTGCGGGTTGTGAAGGTTTGACCTCAACTAGGATTTTATTATACAACTTGTTGAACCTTTGTGTGAATTCTAGAACAGATTCTGAGTTTTTCTTTCTAAGGGCTCCAAATTCAGTCAGGTAGTAGAGGTGGTCCTTCCTCTCTCCCCATTGTCTAATAAAATCTCTTTCAAGTTCCTCGTAAGATCTTAGAGATTCGACTGCTAAGGATCGGAACCAGGTCCTCACTTGTCCTTCGAAAGTTTGAACGAGGAGTCTAGAATAGACATCTTCGTGTTCTATTCCGAGGATGTCATCAAATTGGTCAAAGAAGTTTATATGTTCTTGGGTGGTCAAATCCCCTTCCCCTGTAAATTTCGGAAGGCTTTTCATATAATTTTTGGGGAGATCATGTAGGGGAACGGGGAGGACAAGTGGAGCATATCTAGCAGCTACTTTAGCAAAGATTCTAGGAAGTGGTACTTGACCACCTGCTGGTCCTCTTGGGGCACCACCTCCAGCTCCAGCACCTCCTTGTGCGGCCATTGGTAGATTTGAAGCTGAAGCTCGGAATGCGTGAGGAGAAGACTCTTAGAAATCTGGGGAGAAAACCTCAGGAAAAGATAATGTATCGTATGAGAGGGGAAGCAAGAAATATCTCTCAAGTGTTTCCGAAACGTTCAACTGCATAAAGTCAGGCTGACAAATAGTACGTATGGGTAAGAGGACTTTTCTAAGTGATCTTCGTGATTTTAAAATCTTTTCCGGATCAGAGACTGGCGAGGTCTGCTTGCTGTTCGGGTTCTTTCTGGTGTTCTTTCGGCTAACAGCCAGTTTACTTATCGTGGAGTCGCCAAGTGAAAAATAAAAATATCCTTAGAAGGTTTTCTATCCTTGTTCATTATCAAAGAAAGAAAGTGTCAATGTCATTCTTCCCAGGGAAAAGATTCGATTCTTCGTCCTCGACAACGGTGCCAAAAAGAAGTTATTCCTGAGTTTATACTTTAAGGCTGTAAAGTATACCGTCAAGGCATCTGTAAAGGTAAAGGTAATTAAAGGATAAGAATCAAAAAGAAGGGTAAAGCATAATAAATTTCTCAACTGTCTCTGTCTAGCCTCCTGTTGTTCTTGGATGTTGATATCCCTCTCAATAGCAGCCCATGAACATTCTAATTCAGCCCGGTTAGTCGCTATTTGCAGAATGGTATTAAATAGGTTTAAAGCAATACTGGTTTGATCTTGGAGACCAGGTTCCATGTTGGGTTGTCAGTTATTTGGGACAGTCATGGGGGAATAAAATTTTATTTAGTTGTGAAAGAATTCGATAAATTGTTACTTCAGTTTCTTAAGAGATTAGAATAGGAAAAATAGTTTTGAAATTCAAAATAATAACATAAATACAGTTGAGGCCATTTCTTGGACTTGAAACAATTTGAGAATCGTAAAATAACAAAGAAATACTACTGAAAAATATGAGTCTTTAATCAAGAAAGAATCTCATATTATAACAGGAAATACAGAAGAAAACGAGATTTCTATTGAAGAGTTAAATATTATGTTTCAAATGATTCACAGGTCTTAAAATTACGGATAGCAATTTCAGAGGAAAAACTGCAAATAATTTGATAACCAAATCAATCTAAACTATGAAAGATGTATAAAATAAACTTCAAATTTATCATTCATTAGAAAAACATTGAAAGGTAAACATAGAAAAATATGGTAAACAAGGTTAAAGAACACATAGCTACAAGTTTGTAGGATTCAGAATCTCATCTATATCGTATATCACAGTAGATTGGAAAACTTTTAATACAATCGGCTCTTTCAAAAAACTAAAAGCCCTTTTTCAGTCCTCTCAAAGTATATTTATACATGATCATCAAATATTTTCCCATTGGTGATTAACCAACTTCCTAAGACTACGATTACATGGATGAATCATGTCAAACCATTTACATTTCTTTTCTAATTTCTAATGATGAAAATATTCAAAAGAGTAATTTTATGTTTGCATTGATGAACTTCCTTCTTCCACCTCAAGACAGTGAACACATTTTCCCAAAAACTTCACCAAAACTCTGGGAACGTCTGGTATCTCTTTTGACTCAAATATCAAGAATATTTTCTGTAATTTGGGCAAGCGATCTTCTATTCTCTTCCTTGTGAACTTAATAGTTTGCAATTTTAAGTTCGGTATCACCATCCACTTGTGGATTTCAGAGATATTGATTACCATATTTTTTGGGATATCTACCTTCATTTCCTCCAAATCTTCCTTGAACCTTAGCTGGTGCTTGACAATGTTAATCTCGGCTAATAACCCAGGACAATCATTCTTTCCAATATTCAATGAAGTCTTTTCTAAGAGATCAAAAATCCCTTGACAATCATCATTGACATCTCTGGTTATTCTTTTATTTTCGGCCAGGTCTGATTCCCACACTTTGAGTATTACATCTCCTTTAACTTGTTCTGAAATGGATAGTTTCTGAATCTTTTCGACCTCTTCCTTTGTTGAAAGGGCTACTTCTTTTTGGAAATTCGTTCTGGCCGCTTTCACTTCTCTTTCTTTCTGGAGAACATTCTCCAAAGATTTATTTGTTTCCTGAAAGTAATTCTGGACAACTTACAGATTTAAAAACACTTTCTATTGTTCCTCTTCTATTTTCAAATGTATTCCCAATACCTGAGCTTGGAAAATTTCAAGTTCAACCACTTGATTTGAAATAGAACTAATCTTATCTTGTAATTATTTACTTGCTTCTTCTTTCTTTAGGACCTGTGTTTGGGTGACCTGTATTATATGATTTGCTTCCTCTAAGCTTGTTTTCATTTTTTGAATCTCTTGAATATCTTTTAATCTAGCTTGTTCTAGACCTTTTTTTTTCCCCAACTGATATTTCTTTCAGTTTCTTTCAATTTACCCTGTAGTTGATCTATCATTTGGTCTTTTTGTTCCAACATGGTTGTCAAACTGCCCACATAATATAAATTTGCCGACGCTAAAGCTCCCATCGTGCCTACTATCTTTGTAGCAAATTCTCCATCTTTAAGTTTCTTTCTATCTATAATGACCCTATGATTTTTAACCATCCCATCTCCTCTTGGATGGATTTCCTGTTTCAAGATTTCCCTTCTCTTTTTACTGAAAAAATAATCTAATGGAGGAATCTCATCCCTAGAAATTGGCTCCAGATCACTGACATACAGAGCTCCCTCATGGGGGTTTCCATAAGTGGACTGCAATGGAGTCAAGGAAGTAATGGGACTTCCAAGCTCTGTCGATGTCGTTCCTCCTATCTTTTCTGGAACATCCTTAGAGATTTCTGGGGATGTTTCTAGCTCCTTTCCCTTCCCTGCCTCTGATTCCTTTATCTAGGAATTTTCCACGTCTTGTGAAGGTATTCCAGTATCCTTCATCTTGCCTTTAGTATTTGTTTTGTCCCGTATATTTGTTTCAAATCCCAGGGGAGGCCCTTCCTGCTCTGGAGGTGGGGTCGTAGCTTGGCCCTGCAAAGTTTTTGCTAAACAGCTTCGCCTATGGCTCTGGAATGACGCGAAACCAATCTATGAATCAGGTGATAAGGCCTGTACTCTGTTCAATTCCTCTTCATAGGATTTAACCTCCTTGAATACATCATCATAAACATATATTTCATGCTCATAGGCTTTTAAATTACAATGCATTAAATGTTTGCTTATTAATTGATAGGGGTCATGCTTTCTGTGTTCAATATCTACCAATTTTACTTCTTCTAGTGATTCAGCCTCTACTTTAGAATGGCTTAGATTCAGTAATGAAAATTTCCCGACATGTACAGGGAAAGTTGGCCATGACTTCTTCTGAGCTGCCTTTAGCTCCAATCCAATGCCGCCTTTTACTATCTGGTGGGCTACCTCTCTACACACCAATCTATCCGGTAGGAATTTAGGGAGTGCATGAGGGGGAATAGAGCAACCATAAACCCTAATGTAGGAAAAATTCTCGTCAATAAACTAGTCAGCTATTGCTTTAAGATTTTTTGTGACTGTATCGGAAATGCGAAGGGGTTCGCATCCAAAAAATATTTTATGTATCAGAATTATAACAAAATGACAAATTTCATAAAATGCGTCCATAGCATTTTCTTCCCAAAGGGAAGAATGATATTCATGAATGGGTTCTGGACAGGTTATGTTCCAACTCCAATTCATTAAGGGAAAATGAGTCACATAGCAGATTGCATCCATAATGTATGTTGACATGTAAAAGGCCACTGATTGTCCCTTTGATTTTTCAACTTTGTAGTTTGAGATTTCTTGTGTTAGGTTATCCGACAAAATCTTACTCTAGTTAAAAGCATACCCTTCTGAAGCTTCTTCTAAAAATGGTACCTAATCGGCATGAAAATGGCAGGGATCTTTTCTCCCGAAAAGTCTACATAGCATAATGGCTATGTAGACCATGTATTCATTCAAGGATGTTGTAGCATAAACCCCATGGGTATCGACTCTAAATTTTGATGGACACCTCCACCATTCTCTAATCATATCAGGATAAGTCCAGTCTACCTCAATGCATTCTTTCCTCTGAAACTCTGCTAAAAACTTGGCATTAAAAGTATGTTTAGGATTTGGCGAGAGTTTATACATTACTTGTATATGTTCTGGATTGAATGAGTCGACGATGACTCCTTGATCGTTTAAGATGCTCCTCGTCGAGATATCGACCTTTTCCAGGGCCCAACTGATCATATCATTGTATGCCACCAGCTGAGGGCACGCAACGATCTTATGAAGCTCTGATTCAGCTATGTCCCGATAGTGATTCTCAGAATCAGGATGAGCATTCTTGAGTTCACATTCCAGAAATTCAGAAATTTGAGTCCAAGATTTAATGGAGTCTATAGCGTGTGGCCTGGTGTCGGAGATGATATCTCCTTCCTTTGTATCTTCACTCTTCTTCGGTGCCTTTTTCAGTGCCATGACTTTACGTTAAATGGAAAACCTGTCACAGAAAATGAATGAATGAGCTCAGCTGAGTGTTTCTTGCGCTTGATAAAATGAAAACACAGACATTCAAATGCTCTTTTAATTCATTTAAAAGTGACGGGATTGACGTAGCTGACAAGAATTCAAGGCATTTAATGCGGAAGATATTTTACTGAGATACGCATTAGTACCACGTATCACCATTGATTCATTATTTAAATGGCCGTATTTTAGTGCCATTGGATTTTTAAAGAAAACTCGGGACATTTTACTCAATTGGAAACCAAAACCTGCATGAAACCTTAAAAAAAATTATTATCATTAATCATGCTTTGGAAAAAGGTTAATTGGTGCTAATCATAGATTAAGACTGAAGATTTTGTTTTTCGGGATTTCGGGGATCGTGTTGTCGAGAAGTATGTCATCGATGAAATCCGATCTCCGAAACCGCGAAATCATGACGTGTTAATTAAGACTTAAACGTTTTAGCAAAGTGATTGATTGATATTTAGCGTTTCGGGATTTCGAGGATCATTTTGACAAGAAGTATGTCATTGATGAATCCCGATTTCTGAAGTTACGAAATCGTGACGTGTTAATTAAGACTAATAGTTTTAATTAAATAACTAATCAGGGTTCAGGACAAAACATAGTTAGTTTGGTTTAACACAAATTATGGATCGGAATTTCGCGATTCAGGATTTCGGGGATCATTTTGACAAGAGATGTGTTATCACTGAACCCTGAATCCTGAAATTGTGAAATGATTAACTTAAGCCTTAACTTTTTGTGTTAGAGAATTAATTAATTAGCATTTAAACTAACTCTCTTTATTTCGAGAAATCGGGGATCAGGATTTCACGAATCAATTTGTATTGAAAAATATGTTTTCAGCAAATCCCGAATCTCGAAAACTCTTTAAAGTTAACCTTAAATCCGTTAGTTTTAAAGATTATCATGATTAAAATAATTTTATAGAAAATGCGTCAGGATTCTTATAATACTTTTAGTTTTTTCGCCTTTTATTATTCAAATAATTGAGTTCTTCGGGAAATCGGTACCGTGCGTTTGGGAATGATAACGAAACTTGTGTTTTATGAAAAGTCGAAACCCGAAAAAAGGAAAGTTTAGGTCTTAGGGATAAAAAAAAATTAAGAATTGTTTCAACACAGTGTATGTTGGAAGAAAACGCAGTAGATTTATCATTCCCACCATTTATTTGAATCATTCTATGTTCTGGGCATTGCTAGAGAAGGCTGAGGAAGAGTATGGGTTTGATCACCATATGAGACTCGCTATTCCCTGTGAAGAAGTTGTTTTCCAGTCGCTGACCTACATGTTGGGAAAAAAAGGATGACCTACATGTTGGGAAAAAAAGGATGCTACACCTAAAACTTGAAGCTGGATGAGCTTCTCCATATGCAGTGACACAGAGATTGCGTGCAATATGTTAAAATGAACCCAAACTCGGCCAAGATCTTGAGAATTACAATTGTTGTCTTGGTTTGGTTGGAGCTGTAGAGATGTCCTTTGAAATTGAAAGTAAAACCAAATATATGTTTTGGTTTCGTTTTTTCAATTTTGAGTTAGAGAAAGATGCACAGCTCCACTATATAATTATTAGCAACCAAAATTATTTGAGTTGCATAAGAATTTTCAGGGCAGCAAGGATACTTTTCACATCACCTTATTCATGATGCAGAAAACACTAAAGAGGGCAGGGAACATTATCAAGCCAAGAGCTGTTTAAAATTTGTATGCAGGGCATCAATCATACATCAAATGGGAATTGAGGAACACTGCTTGGATGCAATTTGTTGTTGGGCTAAGGCTAGTTGAGAATACCAAGTACTATTGGTCATTTTATGAGTTATGACTAGTTGAAATTCGGTCATGCATTGGCATGCTGGATTGTACAAGTGTAAATAATTTCAAGTCAAACAATTGATTGAACAATGACATGTTACGTGATTTTTCCACTTATGATTTTGATGTTCGCTCACTAGTAGGTAACTAGCACAGCCGCAAAGTGGCTGGTGAATGTTGAAAGTTATCTGGACGGACAACACTCTGGTGAATTGAAACGCACGGACAGCTGAAATGCACATAGACCTGAGGAAATCCAAAAGTTAATCTTAAATGTGGTAATTTCAAAGGTTAATCAGTTAAACATGGAAATCATATGGTGGTACAGTAATTTCTTAATATGATTAGGTAAATGTTAAAAAGTAAACAGGTTAACTGATGCATTAAAAAATACAAGGAAGTTATGAAGAGTAAATACATTCATTGATTTGGGAGGACGATTAAGAATATTCCAGCATTTTCAATTGTTAGCCATTAGACTAGAATTTTAAATTAAAAGGTGATTAATTGTGCCCATCTCCAATAGGTATACGCCTTTCGACGTAATTATGCTTTGACAAATGTTGTCTTTATAAAGAATTCCATATATAAATTATGGTAACTTTCTAGTTGCACTTTCCAATAATGTAGATGTTATGCAATGGTTAGTGTTCCTTTGTCATCTTTGATTTGTTGGGCCATCCATTATAAACCCTTTGTTTTCTGGAAAGCTTTATAAAGCGGAAGTTAGTGTTCTTTTTTAGGTGTTATATGTGGCCCCTACAAGACCAGAAGCTATACCATTACTTAGGACTGGTCTTTATTGATTTTCATCAAATAAATAATATGAGAAAATTGTTAAGATCTTTATAACCCACAGAGATGACCTTACAACACATAAAACAATATACAGGAGAATACAGTGTACACATCATCAATGGAAATCACACAAGTGACACCAGAATTTTACGTGGTAAAACCCCTGAAGGGGAAACATCCACGAGACAATGGCAAAGGCTTATATTGCTTAAACAGGAGATTACAATAGCAGCTAGGCAACCGGGCAGCCCAGGAGAGGGCTCTAAGCCCTTGCTCATCAAATGCCTCTAAGACAATCATATTTATACAACTCCTTTAGTTATACAAAACTGAATGCAATAAACACTGCCACTATTCTTGTTAATTTGTTTCAACAAGATATTGTTGGAGAAACCACCGCGAACCAACTAGACCAATTCATGTCAATTAGTTGTCACTTTCCAACAAAGTCCACCTTGACAAAAATTAGCCTTATGTCATGCCATTGTCCATTCATCACCTTCTTGGAAGCTAAAGATAGGTGATACCAGTTCTTTCAGAACCGAAGCACCCATTTCACTGCTCCACCTAGATTTGTCATGTGACCACTGACAACACCCTGCATGTGAAATATTTGATTTTCTTATCGCAAACTTATACATTTTACCAGCATACGATACACGATACACGAGACATGTAACCCTTTTCTTCTGCATCTCTTGGACATAAACCTAAAGAAAGATTCTAAAAGGATTTTACCAGTTTCACGTTAAATTCATACTGAATTTCTGAGTGTCTTTTCCACGCACTCATGTTGTGATAACCAAACCTCACCTTTAGTCCCGTCTCTATGTATTCCATGCTCAAGATTGTTTTACTGCTCTTAGATCCTTCATCTAAAATGTCCAAGCCAACTGAGCCAACCCATTGATCGTCACCATGCTTCTTCTTGCTACAAGCATATCGTCAACAATTTAATCACCAAGATAGTGAATACTATTGTTATTCCCACTTCTTGTAAATCTTGGCTCACCATGAAGGAATCAACATCTTGTACCAATTGCCTAGGTACCATTAGGCCATACAATGAATTACTTGAGCTTTGCAAACAACTCTTTTGTTGCGATCATGAGCACCTTCAGTGCTCCACCTTGAACAATGTCTTCAAGACCTCCATAAACAGACGAAGCCAACCAAGTGAGCTTAACTCAAACTCACCCCCAAGCACCTTTCAATGGAGACCCATAGCTCCACCTTAACATGAACATCTCCTTGACCAGATACGGCCAAGCCAGCCAAATAAGCGTTCATTGCTCACCTCCAGACCGATTTTCAATGGAGTTACAACTAGCCTTTAAGCAGGCTTCCGATTTTCAATGGAGTTACAACTAGCCTTTAAGCAGGCTTCATTACATCTGATATCATGGACATCAAACCACCAGTAATAAACATGGACCCGAAAACCACCCCCTATCACCTAGGTCTAGCTATAGACTTTTATCGGTTGAAAAATAGGGGTACACATGCCTATCCAGGTCTTACAGTCGTATGCCCAATTACATACAAAATTTACATTTACATCTCCAAATAAAAATATTTTTTCACACGATAATTTTACCATTACCGTCCTCCTGTTTTGCCATTCCATGCCGCTACTTATGCCGCTACTTGACGTTGTCTGATCACAGCTCCACTAGTTCCCCCGGCCATATTTCATTCAGAAATTCATAAAGTCTTCCTCTACTCGCAATTCCTCCACAGAGTTATCTCAGAGACAACATGGAGCACCTTCGCCAAAGCAGTTTGCTTTCACGACTTAAAAATAAAAAACCAGCATTCCTTGTGCCCATGGATTTTGCCAGATGGCCTAGGTCATTTCAGTCGCCTTAGATGCCTTAAGAGGTTTGATCTTGACACATACTTCCACCATTGGCTGCAATCTCTCTCTAATGACTCGACTCATATGTTACCTCGGTGATAACATCCCAAGAAAGTGTGTTGTGCAACACCTCAGTCAACACGACCTCCACCGGATCACATGTTCTAGTCTTGCACCATGGCTCTCCTCTATGCCCAAATCCGATCCTATTACAAACTTGATCGCACCTACAGGTGCGTCCAGGGCAACCACCATAACCATCACAATGGCGCTCTCCTATGCGGTTAAGGTAAACGGTGAACGAAACGGTCATCTCTGCCACCGTTTTCACCTCTTGAATGAGGTCGATCATAGCCCTGCAAAGTGGCATGCTTACTCTCTGACTTCTACACTGACAGATGGGCGAATCCTTATTTGCACAGTACTGTTTCGCTCCAATTCTGTATCATGTGGGACATCTTGAAACCTAGACTGTTTCTCTCAAAAAATGGCGTCCAGTGACTCTGTTCTTTCCTCACACGAGCACACATATCATTCACAGCGACGAGTCTCACACCTCTACGCTCTCGGCCGCCTTGGCTAGTGAATATGCAATTTCTTTGCACCCGTCCTCTGTGTAGGCAACAACTCTGGCATCGCCGTCGTACTGCTCTCAACTGATAACTCAGTAGGTCACAAGTCATAGATATGTTGGTTTCTTCAACCCAACGGCTTCCACTTGAATGCACGTCTCTCTTGTGCAGTGTCTTCCCCTTTGTATGCCTCAACTTTCAAGGCACCAATAGATCCACGCGATCTTTCTTCAACCATCAACCAACGACTACCTCTTGTGAATGATCAACTGTGTTTTATCATCTCTTGGATCAAGCGAATGGTTGATCATTCACAAGACGACTCCTTCACCAAAGCACTCTTGTATATCCAGGCTCTGCGTATAACATAATGAAGAGTGGGGAGGACTACTCCCCAAGCAACCTCCCGACTGTCCCCACCAGTGCCTCTCAACCGATTCTAGCTCATAGTTGCTGAAAGGCCTCATGATGGATGGTTTGCACTCAACCTCGTGCTTAACAG
This sequence comes from Picea sitchensis, assembly GCA_010110895.2. Lineage (NCBI taxonomy): Eukaryota > Viridiplantae > Streptophyta > Pinopsida > Pinales > Pinaceae > Picea > Picea sitchensis. Next base: position 112,333 of record SNQJ01S0007880.1, on the reverse strand, counting down.
AACAACCCCTTGTACTCCCCGCATTTCCATCAGAATGCCTTCAACAAGTGGATATGACTATGGCTTGGAATCTCGACTCCTCACACATTCCAACTCAGTGCCTGCACATTCTCTCACGAAGAATATAACGCACAGGTGGATACGGCTTGAAACCATCGCTATCTTAACGTCTCAGATCTTCAAACACTTGCTCTGATACTACTTGTTAAGATCTTTATAACCCACAAAGATGTTAAGATTTTTATAACCCACAAAGATGAACTCACAGCAGATATAAAACAATATACAAGAGAATACAGTGTACATACCATCAATGGAAATCACACAAGAGACATCAAAATTTTACGTGGTAAAACCCCTGAAGAAGAAACATCATGGGACAATGGAAAAGGCTTATATTGCTTAAACAAGAGATTACAGCAGCAACTAGGCTATCTGGTAGCCCACGAGAGGGCTCTAAGCCCTTGCTCATCAAATGCCTTTAAGACAATCATATTTATACAATTCCTTCTTATACAAAATTGAATGTAATAAATGTTGCCATTATTCTTGTTAATTTGTTTCAACAAAATATTGTTGGAGAAACCACCACGAACCAACTATACCAATTCAGGTCATTAGTTGTCACTCTCCAATAAAAATGGTCCATCTATTATAAATTCTTTGTTTTATGAAAAACGTTATAAAGTAAAAGTTAATGTTCTTTGGTAGGGTTTATATGTGGACCTATAAGATTAGAAGCTTTACCATCTATTAAAGACTGGTCTTTATTGATTCCCGAGAATTTTTTTGAAAGGATAAATCACTGTGGGTCTTCTAAGACTAGAATCTCTACCATCTAATTAAGAGATCGCTTTATTAATTCACATCAAATAAATTGTAAGAGAAAATTGTGTGAAAGGGTTAATCACACCGGTGAATTGGAATTCGCTTATTTTATAGTATAATTTTTATCACATTTGGGTTAATATATCATTGTTTTAAAAATCAACATTATTTTTAGACTAGCACAGCCACATAATTGTGGCTGATCAATGTCGAAAGGTTGATAAGATTAAAAGAATCATTAAAAATATATATTAAATTTTATTGTTGATTAACAAATAAACGGTTGAGCTTCATTTATGTGGTGTTAATATTTTAATTTTTGTTAATCATTTAGGTGGCAATCAGTTAGCTATCAAAGTAATTTTTAAATATGATTAGGTAAATGTAAAAAAGTAAACACATAAACGGATGTCTTTATAATAGCTAGGAAGTTAATGATTGAAATTACAACCATTTATTTTGTGTGACTACTAAGAATATTCCAATCATATTTAATCCTATCCATAGAAAACTTATTAAGCACTAAACCCCTATTAAATCTGCCCATTGTCTATAGGTATACGCCTTTCGGCGTAACTACTAATAACTTTTCACTGTAATATCATCCAATTTTACTAAAAAGTAGTTAATTAATAGGAAACTGAAATATTTTTTAATTATTTTTTTTTTAATAATAATAGTTTGTCCAAGATTTTAATTAAAAATGTGTATGTATGTTCTATAAGCATGATGTAAAAAATTAAAACATATGCAAATTGATTTTGGTTAAAACACCTATAATCATATTGTTACATAGTAATTGTCTAGAAAATAGAGAAATGGAACATCAAAATATAACAACTGGATCAAATATCTCTAAAAAGTAACCATGTAAGCAACAACTCATTTTATCGGTTCCAACCCAATTGTGGGAGGGTTTGAGGGTTTTGGCACTTCAGAAATGGCTAAGGCCAAAGACAAAATGTTCTTTTCATTTTAAGGTGGGGCTAGTGGGAAACTTCACCTTTGTTCACATCTCTCACTTATCTTTATGTCAACCTAGTGGTAGGGCCCACTATTAATACATTCATAACCAGTAGAGGCAGGCCAAGAGGATTTGGGTGGCTCCGTGTGCATAGAGCACATGGGGAAACGCAATAATCATGAAGTTATTCAAGATGTTCCATCTCCACCTATACCTTATTTTCCTTCACTAAGATCTGCAAGGACAAGATGGCATTGATTTGTAATTGACCAACCTATGGTCAATCCAACTCTCTGACATAAATCCTATATAATTTATTAGTTTGTTTTTCTCTGTGCTTATTTCGAGTGTGTAATTTAAAGGACTGTGAATTAACAAAATATTTAGTAGAAGGATTTCATAATCACATGTACATAGGGACATAAAGATTTATCTCGGAAAAACCCAACTTGGAAAATCCCCATCTTGAAATGGCTTACTCAAGGCTTATTATTCTCATTGTGAAACTTACATATTACAAATGGCTCAATTTGACCTACCACTTCTGATTCTATAATTCACTGGCTATAGAGTGAGTTTCCTATGTTTTGTTCCAATCAATATTTTACAACCTCCAATTATTGGTCAGTTGAAACAATCTTATTCACCATCAATTACCATGTTGAAATATCCAATAACCATGTACAAAATCAACCATGTATTCTCCTTTTATTGTTCCTTTTATAGTCCCCCTTAAAGTATGTGGAGAATCAATTGATAGTCATGTTGGAGAATCAAAGGATTGGGTAGATTAGAGAGCTAGTATTCCAAGAGAGAGGAGGTTTCTAAGGACACCATTATATCACTTAAGCACAACCAAGAATAGCTCAACATACTAAGAAGTGTAAGAAACCAAAATATTTACATACACAACACATACACAAGTTATTGTTCGCCATGTCATAGATCGACCCACAGAGCTATCTTACATAACACCAAGATGTAACCAGCTCCATTGAAGTGAAGAAGATGAGTTCCACATAGAATGTTTAGGGCGCATAGCAAACTCCTTAATTTATGTCTTGTTTTGTACATTGGTCGACTATTCTATTATAACTTCCCAACTAGTCAAATATTTAGTTGATCATTCAGTGTATCTCATAAGTGACTCCTCAATCGACCATTTAGTCAACCTCCCACACAACTCTACTTGTCTATTGTCGATTGTCAACCAACTATCTCTAGAATAAATAGAGGTGTTGTTGAAACATATATATTTTTCTAAAATTTAGACTTAGATAAGTTTAATTTTGGTTTAAATAAGAACAACGCGCACTTGAGTATCACCGTTGATGAAGTCTCATGTTTAATCCAATGATTTGAAACCATTAAAATTTATGGAGCCACCCACTCGTTAAAAGGTCAAATCACTAAAGACTGCCTTCGAAAGGTCGGGTTTAGGGGTTCCGCGATATATGAAGTCGTGAAATTGTCTTAAACCTTCAAATTATGTTTATTAAAGAATTAAAAGAAATTAATGTTAATTAATTATATCGTGATTTCGCAATTCAGGGATCTTGCCTCTAACGACCACCAAAAGTCTCGATACTTGAAATAGCAAACTACCTTAAGTTAAATCGGGTTAATTAAAATGATTAATGATAATTAAACCCTATCGCAATTTCACGTTTCGTGGATCCTGCCTCTAACGTCAAGCCAGAATCTCGATATCCGAAATCGCAAAACCCTTGAAGTTAACCACGATTATTTAGAATGTTAAACATGATCAATATTAATTAATCAATCACGATTTCGCAATTCAGACAACATAGCTCAAACTAATATAGGATAACCCGAAGTTCAAAACCCCGAAATGGATTAAGATTAAGCATGATTAATTAACAAAATAAACTTGATTCATTAACACATTGAACAATCTTATATCATGATTATGTTTTTGATTTGCTTTTCGGGTAAATTCAAATTTTATCTACGTTTTTCTTGATCACGAAATATCGACCATTAATGGCATTAAATAGTCGATCTAGGGAAATGATTTCAAATGAAATCATGCTTTATTGCCCAAATCTTTTTATTAAGGGAATTAAATGCATTGTGAGTAAAAGTAGATGTAAAATTGATAAGCTTAAGGCAAAGAAGATTTTTTCATTTTCGATTACATTCGCATTTTCACAGAGCTAGCTTAGAAAGATAATCAGTCTTGTATATTTTCTGTGACAGATAACGGAGCTCTGAAATCTGATACTATGGCTCCATGAAAAGCGCCTAAAGCAACTGGTGAAAGTTCGAGCCAGATCACAAATGTTTTCTCTGACACCTTGCCCAGAAGCATAGACACCGTCAAATCCTGGATGCAAGTGTTCAATACCCTACAATATGAATTGGTAAATTGTTTGGATGATTCAAGTGACAACGAGAAGGAAGACCTATCTATCAAATACAAAAATATCGCTCAGTCCAAGCTACACAAGATAGCGATGAGGCCAAAGTTCTTACCCTATACTGATATGATCGGATGGGCATTGGACCATGTAGATATTCCAACAAGAACTATCTTCAATGCACAGAAGACCGCGGTTGGATCTTTCAGGCCGGAACATTTGCAGGTAATGTTCAAGTTGTCTCTGGTGCCTAATTTCATTCACAATGCCAGTTTCCTACTGGAATTTGACAACAAGGAGTGTGCCCAATATGGGAAAAACATGCTTGATTTAATTAAGGATTGGTACTCCCGTCCGGAGAAGTTCAAAGCTAACTCTCATGGCACATACTCAGTATCCTCATTGGAACCTCATATAATGTACATAGCGATGATGATGTGTAGACTCTATGGGAAATAAAACACAACTCGTTTCTTTTTACAGTGGGTACCTATTATACACACAGTAGCAGAAGGATACTCTTTTGACTGGGCCAAGATATTGTCGGATAATTTGGTTAAAGATATCACAGTGTATCGGGCACTGAAATCCAAGGGGAAACCAACCTCATTTTTCATGTCTGCTTACATTATGGATGTCGTCTGTTTCATGACGCCTTTCCCTCTGATGGGTTGGAGTTGGACTCCAGCCAGTGTTGAACCTATACATATCTATCATTCAAAGCTTTGGGAAGACAAAGTAAGAGACTTCTTCTATGAGATCTGCAACTGGGTGGTGGTGTCGATACACATGGTTATATATGGCTTCCCACCTCCCAGAATCTCCGAAAAAATCGTGACTAACTTGGGTAGAATAACAGAGTGGTACATTGAGGAACACTTCTCATATATTAGGGTTTTTGGTTGTTCAATTCCTCCATATGCTCTATCGCAATTTTTACCAAATCGATTAGTGTGCTGCAAGGTCGCACGACAAACTGTGCTTGGTGGGATTATCAAGGAACTAAAAGCTGTACAGAAAAAGGTATGGCCCTCTTTTCCTTTGCAAATTGATACATTTTCGCTACTAGATTTCGGTCACTCCAAAGTGGAAGTCGCAGCCTTGGAAGAAATAAACCTGGTAAACATTGAATTCAAGAAGCACAACCCGTAGAAGGTCATGGGAAATCACATGACTAGCTACAATTTAAAAAGGTATGAACACGAATATTCTCCTCAAGATGAGATTTTTCAAGGAGCGAGATCCTATCCAGAGGTTTTGGGTCGGGTTCGAGCTCTGTCACCCAATAAAATGGTTGAGTTTTACGACTTCCAGAGGCACCGAAGAAGTAGCCTCCCTAAATTTTTACAAGGAGGAACCCGACATTTCTAGAAGCACAACAAACGAAGACCCGAAGCTTAGAAGCGGTAGGCTCCAGCGAACAAGGAACCCAGGAAAGCTTAGAGAAAACTAAGGTTTTGACTCAGAAAGGAGATAGCCCAGTGAAAAATGTCTCAAGTGACCAAGCCAAAGATCAAGCAGAGACATCGACAAAGGAGGGAGAAGAAGGGCCACTATTTACACCAGATAAATCAACTGCAAATGTGGTAGGGAAACAGTCGTCCACCGAAATCGGTATCCCCATCTATGTTATCACGCCATTACAATTCACCAGAGGGAACCCAAATGTAGAGTTAGTCTTCATAGATGACCTCACACCCATTTCAGTTGAGGAGTTGACTCTTTCCAAATTCTTTTTCAGCAAGGAAAGGAAGGTTGTGGTGAAGAGAGAAATGCACCAAAAGGAAGGTTCGATTGTCAAAAGACACATGGTGTTAATTGATGGAGAAGACTTGGATGAAGTAGAGTTTGTTGAAGAAGTAGCAGGTTCACTAGGGGGGATTTTGCAACAGTCAACTAGTTTTCAATCGAAAGTTTGAAACACTACTACATTGGGAAGAAATTACAATGAAATATTACGACGGTTTAAAATTTCGTCGTAATTTTTTTGCTTTTTTGGACTAAATATATATATTTTTTTAGGGTTCAACTTTTTGTCGCGATAGTGACCAACATTCCACGTTGGTCGTTATAACGACTAAAGTTCATCACTATAGAGACCAACCATGAGTTAGTCTCTATAGCGATGAACTTTAGTCATTATAACGACCAACTATGGCACGTGTGAGAATCAAACGGTCATTGACTTATTGTTTGGTCAATTTGACCAAATTTTTCGGAAGACCAACGAAATCAATCCTATATATATCTAAGTTACGACAAATTTTCTATAGTTGCGACAATCATTTTCTACAGTTGCGAAAATCTTTTTCTACAGTTGCGACAATCATTCGGGTGTTTTGATGCAATGGTGTTCTGGTTTTTTATGAAATCTTGATTTCAATTCTCTTTCAAGAAGAGAAACATTGAATTGATCAGACTCTACATAGCTGAGATTTTGAAGGTGAGTACTTAAAAAAATTCTGTATGATTTAGTAATTTGGTGGTATTGAACTATTTTATGGTTTATTTTCACTCCTTAAATCAAATTTTATGGTTTATTTTAACTCCTTAGAAAGATTTTATGGTTTATCCGCTTTTGATAGAGTAAAAAGATTATTGATTCAGCTACAATCACAATTTCCTTTACATCACAATTTCAAGATCCTATAAAAATGGATTTGAAAATAACTAAAAATGAATATAATCAAAAAAGGATATGACAAGTAAGATCATTGTAGGTCGAATTTACCCTCTTATCATTACTTGGTAGTCTGCAGGTGAAGATCATGGAATTCGAGATCTCTGTTTGACAGTTGGGCGATTTCTGTCAAAAATATAAATTCCATTTGGCTTCCTTCTTTCGCCATATGTCTTCAAAACTTAATGAGGAGGATGATTTAACTTCTGATAATTATTATCTTTAATTTGATACCATTCCCACATGTTCTAGAACTCGAAAAATGTGATCTGGGCAGAAAGAATTAAATTCTGGACTCTTTAGCACATTCAACGGCTCATTGGTCTTGCGTTTTTCCCTTTAGCCACCGAAAGTCAGAGCTTTCAGCAGTTCACTACACTTTCAAATTTTCCACTTAACTGCCGAAAACCCTAAAATAAACTTAGGTTTAATTTAAGAGGAAAATCAATTACACATTGAAATACCATCTTGGCAGTCAGCAGGTGAAGATCATGGAGTTCGAGATCTTTGTTTGATAGTTGGGCGATTTCTGTCAAAAATAGAAATGTCATTTGGCTTCCTTCTTTCTCCATATGTCTTCAAAACTTAATGAGGAGGATGATTTAACTTTTGACAATTATTATCTTTAATTTGATACCATTCCCACATGTTTTGGAACTCAAAAAACACGATCTGGGCAGAAAGAATTAAATTCTAGACTCTTCAGCACATTCAGTGGCTCATTGGTCTTGCATTTTTCCCTTTAGCCGTCGAAAGTCAGAGCTTTCGGCGACTCACTACACTATCAAATTTTCCACTTAGCTGTCGAAAACCCTAAAATAAACTTAGGTTTAATTTAAGAAGAAAATCGATTTATACATTGAATTACCATCTTTAAGAGCTTGTCTCTAGCCTTTAAATCTGAAGAAATTGAAAATGATTATTTTTCTTAATGCTCGTCTTATCATGTGATTTGGAAATCATTAGAAAGTTATTTTTGATTGCTAACATAGTGTACCGTTTATCATTACCATGCCAAGGAATTGCTTGCTAGCTTTGATTGGTTGTCTTCAAATTAATTTTCTTTACATCATCATTTTTTATGAGAATTAAAGTTGCCTTTATGCTTCTTATGTCATGATTTATTTTTCTCCCCAAACTCTTTCTTGCACTTCTATCAATTTTGTTCCTCAATTTTGACANATGTCATGATTTATTTTTCTCCCCAAACTCTTTCTTGCACTTCTATCAATTTTGTTCCTCAATTTTGACAACATAATAGTAGGTGGATCACAACAAAGAGATTATTAGAAGATTCATTTATGTTTGGATGTTTATGTGTAGGTTGATGTGTTGTTTTAGAACCAAGTGTCATTTGGATTCCCAAATGGCCAGTGTTGTATGTTGGATATGAAATGCATTGGTTTCATGCTTTGTTCCTTATTTTTTCTAGCTGAGTTTAGGTTTCATGCTTTGTCCCTTATTTTTTCTGAACATGCCGTATAATTTTCATTACAAATATCTAAATATATACCAAATTATTTGAATAGATTTGTATATTGTACTTATAATGTTTCAATGGATTTGTTGTAATAGGTAATTACAATGTCAACTCCAGATGAGAAAAGAGAGCTTGTTATGTTAAAGCGGCAAATGGTGATTCATGGTGATGGGAAATGTTATTGCCCTTGTTGTGAATGCAGGGGTTTTAATGGAAGAAGACTACCTTTAAAAATAGTTGAAAAACATTGTAGGGAGAATGGGCATGTTGAAGGGGGTAATGAATATCGTCCCATGGTAAGTAATTAGTTACTATAGATCTTTAAGGGTATTATACATTAATTGTTTTTTTTCAATTTATCTTTCAAATAATATTTGTGATATACTCTAACTGTATTTTATTGCTTCTATTGTTTTTATTAAAGAAAAATCATCCTAAGAATGTGATGCTGCCTAGAAGGAGACGTTTTCGTAGAGATAATACTGAAGAACAAGTTGAACTTAATCGTGTGGATAATGATGATCACGTTATTCCTATGGAAAATGATTATATTAATAATACCGTTGATTATGATGGGACAAACAGATTGATCCAAGACATTTATAATGCTCCAATGGATGATGATGTCAACTTGGAGGAGGACAACTTGCAGGATGATAATGATGACAGTGACGAGGACAATGATGATGAATATATTTTGGATAAACCTATCCTTCAAAATGCCACTGAATCCCTATATGAAGGCACAAAAAAAAGTGTTCTCTCTACTGTAATGTTGTTGGTCAACTTGAAAGTATAAAATGGTTTGTCAAACACATGTATGACACAGATCCTAAGGTAAGCACCATAATTTTACAGGTTTATGCAATTTTCAACTTTTATTTTATTTTATTTTCAGTGTCAATTGATGTCTAAATTAAGGATGCAATATTTATAATGATTAATATAATTTTCGTTATTGATTTTTTTTTTGTATATTGTTGTTGTAGGTTGATAGGTGAATATTTCTTACCATCACCAAATAATTTACCTCACACATACCGAGAATTATCCGCCATTCTGAAAGAAATTGGAATGGAATATCAGGCTATTGATGCATGCCCCAATGATCACATCATATATTATGGACAATATGCATCTGAATCGAATTGCCTGCAATGTCAAATCAATATATATCGAAATGATCAGTTAACAACAAAGGTGACTCACAAGGTTCTTTGTTATATTCCCATAATTCCACGCCTGCAACGACTATTTAGATGTCAGAACATAGCAGAGTTTATGGATTACCATGCATGGAATATAAGTGAAGATGATGTTCTTCGAATGCCTGCAAATGGTTCTTTATATAAAAATATCAAAGGAAGATGGCCAATTTTTAAAGAAGAACCTCGTAATGTTAGGATTTCATTGGCAGCTGATGGTGTAAATCCATTTGGTGAGCTCGGGTCTATCTACTCGGTGTGGCCTGTTTTTGTTATAAACAATAACCTTCTTCCTTGGATGTCAATAAAGAGAGAGCACACAATGTTGGCAATGATTGTTCCAAGTATATTTTTATAACGATATTGTTTTTTTAATGTTTAACATTTCATTTGTCTTGTTCATTGCACAATTTCATATATGTATACAAGTTGTAGAAATTATGTGTATTTTTTAACCATTTAGGTAAGTACCAAGTGAAAGATATGAATGTATATATTGAGCCTCTTATCGATGAGTTGTTAAAGTTATGGGACGACATCACTATGTACGACATCTCTAGACCAATAGGTCAAAGAGGATTTCAATTCTATGGGATTCTTACATGGACAATTCACGATGCATCGGGACTAACACATTTTTGTGGTATGTAACACACTATTGCACTTAAATAAGTTAGATGTTGATGATATTATGATGTTTGTTTTTTAAATAATTGCTTGTTATATAACTAATGCTCCCATTGATGCGTATCTTCTAGGTCTTCAAACAAAGGGTAAATTTGCATGTCCCGTTTGTGGTCCTAGGATGAGATCTCGTCGTTCAAGAAGTTTAGGAAAGGAGATGTTTGATGAATATAGGCACTTTCTCCCTAAGAACCATAGGTATTGAAATACTGATAAACATATTTTCAATGGGAAAGAGGAGAGTGGGATAAAACCACGAAGAATGACACCACACCTATGGAAGTTGGAATATAACAGATCAAATCATCAAGGTAAGTCAATCTTCATCATCGTATGCAATATATTACATTTTTTTATTGTGTTGAATTCTCATGTCTATTGTGTATAATCTAACAATTGTTGTGTTAATTTCATTTATGTAACATATATTTGGTCGTCAAGGAATTGATCTGCTTCCACGAGGAATGAAAAGTTTCCCCAAGCAATTCAGTAGGTTGCCCTACTATGAGCAACTATAAATAACTCATTTGTTCGACACAATGCATATCGGGAACAACGTACCAGAAATTTTGTGGAGAATCTTATATGGAAGGCGTGACACAATTTTTTTTCTAAAATTTGTAGTGACATTCAAGAAGCCAATCATGCAATGCTAAATATTATTGATTTAAATAGGACTAATGGAGTCGATCGAAATAGCCTCCCATGGTTATTTAAAGAAGATGAAAGCAATGTTGCAAAAGAGCTCATTCAAAAAATTAGATTTCCAACAGGATTTGCTTCAAACATCAAGAATATATTAACAAAGAAAGGTGAATTTGGTGGGTTAAAAACTCATGACTGGCATACCTTCATCAAGGGAATTTATTTCGTATATTTTTTATGTATTGGTAAGAATCGATGTAATATTTTTAAATTTTGTAAATATATTGTTAATATGAAATCGTAAATTTATTAATGTTCCATTGTTTTGTTACAATATGTGCTACCTCTATCTTTGCCTGACAGCTTTGACAACAACGTAAAACAATTTATATATGACCTTGGAAAATACATGAGGTAAATAACGACAGATGAATTACATATTATTATTTATATGTAATAAAAATGTTGTAGAGAAATTGGATCTAAAATACTAATAATAAAAAACTGTTACAAAAAATCTTTCAAAAAGTATGGATCTAGTCCATTTCTAGAATTCGATTTGTCTTCAATCCTCTAAGTCTTCGAAAGTTGCATGAAGGTCCTGATGTATGATGACAAGGCTGGTGTCTTTCTTCAAAAAATGGATATGTTCCTCAACAACTGTAAGCAGTCTTCAATAATGATAGGCTAATCATCAATCTAGCTACCTTGTTTAATGCCTCAAAACTCTGAAACAAGATGCCAAAATGTATGGAGCAATTTGTTTGAGATTAATTTATGCTTCATCACCGAAAATCCCCTTTGCTCAAGCACCAGATCTTCAAAATCTGTTTCCAACAGTTTCAACGGTTCTTTTTCCCTGAAAAATGCGAGTTAGCCGCCGAAATCCCTTATTTTTGGCAGCTAACTATGTGTTGTTATGTTGATTATGCCACTGAAAATCCTGTGTTTGTTAAAAAGATAAAAAATTCAAAAATGAGTCTTTTCCTTGATTATTTGGACTGGTCCACTTGCAAATATTGAGCAACCTCTGCAAGGACATGGAAATTTGGGTGCTTAGTTATTTTAGCCTTCAACTTTTTGATCTTTTTCTTCAAATGACTAGCTAATATCCATAGCTTGTGATTATCCTTTATGATCCTCTTCTTCTTCTTCTTCTTTTCCTTTACACTTTCAAGTGCCAATATTTCCAAGGCTGCATTGGTTTCTGCAAAATTATTTGATAGAGTCTCATATCTTGCCTTTATCACCCTCTCTATCACTTCCTGCTATGTTATTTTCTCTTTCAGTTTCTTAATCTTCTGTGATTTGCTAGATTTTCTCTTGCTTGATGTTTCTCCTTCCTCATAATCTGTGAACCTCTCAATTTCTGGTGCTTTCTCCATAGAAAATTCTATGTTCTGAGCAGCAAGGACCTCTTCTTTATTTGGCTCAGAATCAGATTCTGAGTAGGGTAAGTTAAGCACATTTTCTTGCTTGGTCTGTTGAGTTGAAGCTTGCTCTGTAGCTTCCTTGAAAACCAATTTCTTCTTTTCCTTCTCGACTTTTGAGCTAGATGCTGGTTCTTCTTAGAGGTCAAGGGTGATGGCTCTCCTCCTCTTTAAACTACTCTGAGGATTTGGTATTTTTTTTTTTTAATTTCCTCTTGCCTTTATCTGGTTGATTGTCTAACTCAAAACCTCCCCAAAACAGGAAGTGTTCCCATGTTCTTTCTTTCTTCCTCAATTCTTCTACAAGAACCATTTTGATCAAACCAAAATGAAACAAGGTGTTTTGGATATGGTCAGGTTTAGCTTGGACCTTGTGTGACATCTTTGTCAAGCTCATGTGAAAATAATATGGTAGATTGAGAGGAACCTTTCCTGTAAAGTGGTCCATAAGTTTGAAGTGGTATAACATGGCCCTATCATACCTTCCCTCTATAGTTATATACAATTGTATGTCTTTGAGAAGAGTCTTCCACTTCTCCTCCAGATGAGAAATAGGGATATCCCTATTCCAAATGATGTCTTGGAATTCAGGCTTTAAATAAGGTCTAAACTCTAGATTCTTGGTGAATATGGTTTTGAACCATTTTTTCCCTGTTCTTGGCATGCCTGTAGCAGAGGCTATGGTTGCTTCATCAACTTGTATCTCCAAAGGGCCAACTATGTCTTTGTTTCCATCATAATATTTTGCAAAGGATTATGTGATACCCTGGTGGTAACCCTCTTGTAGCTTTTCCACATAAGTGAGACAGCCTGCATCTAAGAAATACTGATGAATCTCTGGATGAGATTGTAAATATTGAATGTTGTCTAACTCCTTCCTGAGAGGTGGACCACCTCATTTCTTACCCATTTGCAAAACACAAGATAACCTGTAGAAACCTGAAACAGAGAAATTACCAAACAAAAGAACCTGCTGACGATGAAGAATAAACTTTGTATGATCAACTGGTGGAGGAGAAACATTTTTTTATAGGAATTCAGAACTCGTGGAATTTGAATTTGAATGATGACCATAATGCTAATGTAGACAAGATCCGACAATGAGCAGATGAAATTTAATAATGACTGGATAACCCTCAGGACTAATAGGACATCACACCTTCACACAGGCTATAAAATTGAATTTGAAATGATTATTCCATAACCGATGATAAGGTCGTGTAAGCACACCAATCTCCCATAAAAATGGTCATCCTCCCTTTATGACGTGTGTACTTCCTTTTCTCTTTCGAACTCCTAAAGAGGTGGTGCCCAAAACCGCTTCTGCACTTTCGGTGGCTCCTTCTTGTTTCCAAAAGTCGCATTTTCCGCCGGAAGCTTGACTTTTCGGTGGCTCCTTCTTTTTTCGAAAAGTCACATTTGCCGCCGGAAGCTTGACTTTTCGATGGCTCCTTCTCAACTTCAAAACAATGGTTAGCTGCTGAAAAGTCTTTTCTTTGATTTTTGAAAGAAATAAACAACAAATCGATTTATTTTGGAATTTCTCACTTATTCCATTTGCTTGGAGACCATAAACCACAAAAAATTAAAAATGACACTTATTCATGACTATGCTATCACCTAAAAATCAAATAAAATGACAAGTTTATTTTAGGAGATAACACCATGATTTTGAGTTTTCACTTCTATGATTGGTTATTCTTCTAGTCTTTATGGAACACCCTTCAATGTCTCTTGAATTATTGGTGTATATAATTGGTCCCTTTTGGTGTCGATTGTTTCCCAGGTAATCATTAGGTCATGCACATGTTAAAGGGAAGTTTTTAGCTTGTGTTGGAAATTTCTCAAATATCTTTACCATCCATATCAACTTTCCTAGTGGCAAGTTGTACTTAGTGGTTTGTTCTCTCAAAGTTATTATCCAAGACCTCAATTCATGTTCCTAATCTTATTTGGCACCAATTGATGATAGATACCTCAATGCCTTCCTTTTAGAGAATATCTTCCTATAAAATTCAACTCATTATTTTGGGAAGTGGATTTAGAGACATTTGCAGTAACTTGGGGCATCATTAGTGGTAGGTTCCATCACATGTGAC
>SNQJ01S0007880.1:25559-78255 GCA_010110895.2 Picea sitchensis | reverse complement strand
CATTATGGGCCTACAGAACTACCTGGAGAAATACTACATGATTCTCTCCCTATGAATTAGTCTATGGAAAGAGTGTTGTCTTTCCTGTGGAATTTGAAATCAAAACCTTAAGGACTGCTTTAGCTGTCAACCTTGATTTGACCAATGCACAGACAGCCAGGTTGCAGCAACTTAATGAATTGGATGAAAAAAGACTAGATGCCATTCATCAGACAACTATGATTCAACAGCAAAGATCAAAATGGCATGACAAAACTATCAATCATAAGCAATTCCAAAAAGGTAATTGGGCCCTACTGTACGACTCTCGGTTTAAATAATTTCAAGGGAAACTACGTACAAGATGGCTTGGACCCTACGAAGTAGACACTGTTTTCCCCAATGGAACAATAAGGCTCCTCACAATCGATGACTCTAAAACACCGTTACTTGTAAATGGTCATCGGCTCCATATGTACCAATGCCCTATTTCCAAAGAAGATTTTAAGGCTACATGTGTGGCAGACTCTCATTACCTATTTTTAGAGGGGGCTCCTACCCCTCATTGCAATTAATTCTTTTAATTTAATTTCTTTAGTATTAGATTAGATTTTGTTTACTAATAATCCCTGTCAAGAAATACCATGTTACAATTGATTTTTGCAGATTCTCGATCAAAGCAAAGGCCTACTAAGGAAGGATGATCTTACTTCAAGAAGAGCCAAGATCCCCCATTGCTGAGACACCACCGTTCAACAACCCTTCGCCATTTTCCCATTGCTGGAACACCACTGTTCAGCAACCCTTCACCATTTTCCCCATTGCTGAAACACCACTGTCCAGCAACTTTTCGCCATTTTCCCCATTGCTGAGACACCACTGTTCAACAACCTTTCACCATTTTCCCCATTGCTGAAACACTACTGTTCAACAACCTTTCTCCATTTTCCCATTGTTGAAACACCATTGTTCAGCAACCTTTCTCCATTTTCCCATTGCCGAAACACCATTGTTCCGCAATTCTTCACATTTGTCCATTGACGAAACAACACCGTTCAGCAATTGTTTCGCCCTTCTTCCTATAGCTGAAACACCACTTCCTCAGCAGTATTCTGCAACATCATGCTTCAGCAAACATTTCTCTATTCTTCTTATCGCTGAAACACCAACTTTTCAGCATTCTCTGTCAATAAGATTTTGTGCTCTCAGATTACATTTTTTCCTTCCAGTAAACAAATCCGTGATACAATTCCTCTAACAAATAAAAAATATCCACCATGGCTACTGCAGAACTATTATGGACAGACACTATATTCTGTTTGAAGT
Organism: Picea sitchensis; assembly: GCA_010110895.2. Lineage (NCBI taxonomy): Eukaryota > Viridiplantae > Streptophyta > Pinopsida > Pinales > Pinaceae > Picea > Picea sitchensis. The sequence goes on along the minus strand of SNQJ01S0007880.1, from coordinate 76,950 downwards.
ACGAATCAAAAAGTAAAGGTGAGGTATGTAAATTTTATATGTAAATACAATTAAGCTATAGTTAATGAGAAGATTCCAACTCATTATTACCACTCATGTAAAATCATTATTAGCCGTACTTGAATGGGGGGGAGGAAATATCAAACTTTTATACCATCATTTCACATGAATTAACCACCGCCATTCCTATTTACCATCCTTTCGTTTGTTTCACCACCATTTGCATGCCTTCACCCGAAAAACTCACTCTGCGCAGAAGCAGTTACTCGACTCTTTGACGGTGTATTTTACTAAGCTGCTAGCTATGGGAGGCCCTGTTATATGGTACGAACCCGCCATGAAAGCCCTGTTAGAACTTTATCCAGAAGCCTATCAAATTTTTCTGCAGGCAGGATGGCTGGGTTATTTTCAGAGGCTCCAGGAATTTGATCAACAATAGGTTCTGAAATTTACTCGAAATCTCCAGGAAGATCATTCCATTGTTCAAGGGGTTCGGATTCCAGTTACAGAAGAGGATATAGCGGAGGTTTCGGGTCTCCCTACCAATGGCATTCGCCTGTTCAGCCACAAACATATCATCCTCAATGCCTAGCAGGATTACCTCTTTCCAGGGGAACAAATTGAACCCAAAGGTCGGGGTGTCCGACTTAGCTCGTTGCCACCTCCATGGCTGAAAGTTGCAAAATTTGTCAAGCACTACCTTACCTATGAAGGCCGATACCAGGTAGTCTACCAGTCTGATTTTGTCATGTTGTCTCATTTACGACATGCTAGATTGGTGAACATTCCTTATTATCTGCTTGGATGTCTTAAGAATATGTCGCACTACTGTAAAAAGGCTAAAGATCCCGCCCTTTCACTCACCCATCATCGTATTGTTCAACTACTTATCCAAAAGGGTTTTGCCCAACAAACCCCCCCACTAAACAACCCACCCATAGAACCCCAAGAAGCTGTTGAAATTCCTGAAAATCTTCAGGAACAGCAACCGCAAAACCCTCCAAACCCTCCGGAAGTACCTAACATTCCGCCTACATACCCAATCAATCCAATTGACCCCCCTACCATACCAAGCCCGCCCCACATTTTACCAAAATCATCCACTCCTGCGCTTCATATTCTTAGCGATGATTCTGAACCAGACAATTCTACCTGTCCCATCATTGAGGAAAATCCCCCACGTAAACGAAAGCAAATTCCTTTCTTTCCGCCCTTTTTACAAAGAAAACAAACAAGGGCCTCAACAAGGGCAGCCACTACTACCACTACCCTAAATCCCCAACCCATCCAGTTAAAACCCCGTGCACCTCCAACCTCCCAAATTCCAGAATCTTTATCTCTTCCACCCACGGGCACTGAAACACAAGAACCAGATGCCCAGTGTGTTGCGACATCATCCGTTTCAAATCAAGTAGCGGAAACAAAAGAACCAGCTACTCATCAAGTAGCTGAAACACAAGAACCAACTACTCATTAAGTAGCTGAACCACAAGAACTAGCTACCCATTTGTTAGTTGAACCACAAGAACCAACTACCATTTCAATAGTTGAAACACAAGAAATAGCTACCCATTCAGTAGCTGAAACACAAGAACCAGCTACTCATTCAGTAGCTAAAACACAAGAACCATCTATAGTTGTCACACAAGAACCAGCTACAGCTGAAACACAAGAACCAACTACTGATATTGATACTGAGACACAGGATTCAGAGGCCCAGGGTGCTGCAACATTACTTTATTTACATCAAGAAGTTGGAACACAAGAATCAGTTGTCGATCCTATAGCTGCTCCAAAAGAACCAGCTAGTGCGGCTGTAACTGTTATACAAGAATCAGTCACCCCTCAACCAGAACCAACAATGGCCTCTGTATTACAAGAAAATGAGTTCCTAAGGTCTGAACTAGAAGCCTACAAGCAAGATCTAGCCATGGAAAAGGAAGCCTATGAGAAGGAACTTAAATTGTACACCCTAGCTCGTATAGCGACCATGTCAAAGGGAACTACAATAGAGAATCTGTGTAGAGAATATATGTGCAGTCAATGTAGGGACATCTACTATCAAGCAGGCTACAAGGTAATTCAAATTCCAATGCCAGGAGCTTCCCCTACACCTACGACGTTTGCAGTCAAAGAAAAAAAACCTGTTGTTACACAAGAACCAGCAAGACCTTCCAAAATTAAGACTGAACCCTGGCCTACAACAAATGTAAAATCTGAAACCCCTGCTTTTGTTAATAAAGCTGTACAAATAGTGCCTATTGATGAATATGCCCCTCCTAGCCAGATCAATACCCACACCTTTGTGGAACAAGCCACTCACACCCTACCTCAGCCTACTACTTGCAACGCTGAAACACAAACTCAGCCATGGGATGAGCAGGCAATAATAAACAAATAGAAAAAAGAGTCTGTCATTACACAGGCCAAAAGCCTGCAGGAACACAGACAAATCTGGATAAATCATATCTACTCAAATTGGGAAGCTTTGGAGCAAACACGCTAGGAATATCGTGCCCTTAAGAAATAGAATAAAGAGCTAAAAGGCAGATTTCTCCTGATATTTGACTTGGCAAAAAATTTATTGGTTGCAAGGAAACCAGCCTGCAATTACTCTATGTTCCTCATGGAACGACTTACATGGTTTCAGATCAAATCAATCAAAGAAGGCAGACCCCATGCAGTGTTAAATCCAACAGATTTTGTCAAAACCTTTGCAGAAGCCTCTGTTATGGATCAAAACCTCCTCTGTGAGGCATATTTTCATAATGAGGCCATCCCTGAGAACCGACAGCTTAACCTTAATCCTCTTGTCGGTGACATCCAAATTCAGGCACTCACCTCCTTCCTTAACAATTAGATTATATGGCAGGATGACTTCCTAGCTGCCAAGCATAACGAGGACAACCGCCTTCTCTGGATATGACCAGAACCACAAAATGTTGCCACCTTTGTTACAGAGTATTATCAGTTTTTAAAGAAACCAGGGATGACTCAACACATTCAACAACTACAGACATCAGTGTTTCAGGAGTGTCAACAGTTCATTAAATCCACAGAGATTGTTGCACTACAAGCAAATAATATGTTTTGGCAATAATCTACTGGGAAAAGACAAGAACACAATCCCTTCATCCCCACTAATCTTGAGATAGCAATCTCCAGAGTACCTAGCTACATCAAGTGTGTTCAGCAATGTGCTGAAAGCTGGATAGGGTATCAGTTTCATTTTCCTATCCTCTGGATGCCAGCAGAGAAATATCAAATTCATTATAAGTTTCCCAAGAAGGCCGAAACAACAGCTTGGAAAAGGTTACAACGCGTTCAAGGGTTCAGAGCTCCAATAGACAACACCTTCCACAGCTACTGCTTGAGTAACTTGCACGCTCAAAGTCGGTATCCAGATTCTGATTCAGAGTGAAGTTGCATGGGGACATGCAACATTTTAAGTTGGGGGGCATGTTAGGACCATACAATGTACCTTTTTGCTACCTTTACACCCTTGTTTCACTCACATTTAAACTCACATTATCACCTTACCCTATCTTTCCAAATGTATACAACGTCTCTTCTCTTTACTATATGTTTAATATGTTTTGCATATAATTTTACATTACTCTCGTACTTAACCATTGATTAGAAATGTATAAGTGCTGAAATAGTTCAAACTACAGATTAGCATTGAGGCCTGTTGCTGAAACAGTTAAAGCACGCAAACCTTGTGGCTGAAACAGTCCGTGGACTACGATGCTGAAACAACAACTCACACAGAAGAAGTTGTTACACTCTCCGTGGTCTACGATGCTAAAACATCAACTCACACAGAAGAAGCTGTTACACTCTCTGTGGTCTATGATGCTGAAACAACAACTCACACAGAAGAAGTTGTTACACCCTCCGTGGTCTACAATGCTGAAACAACAACACAAAGCTGTTACATTGACCACAACAGCTGCACCTTGAGCCAGAATTAACCATCGTTGTCGCATGACCATGTGTTGAAACATTCAGAACGCAAATCTCGTTGCTGAAATAGCCTGCGATTTGCGATGTTGAAACAACATACAACAGCAGTAACGAGAAGACAAATAAAGAAGCTGTTACTCTAGCTGAAACAGCAACACCTCACTCAACACATTTTCAACTATTGTAATAGCATTCTGTTACAGGAGACTAGGATGCCCTATCCCAATATAGAGATTTGATCTAACTAAGAATAGGGCTCAGATGTACACATGTAATTTGATGATCAAATTGTATCGAGAGGATTCTCCTCTTTAAATAAGAGGAAATCATCATTAGAGAGAACTTTCTGTTTTGGCTAAGAAAGGATTTACAGAGAGGGACGTATTTTATTTCAGACATTGTAATATGATACAATTGATAGATGAATAAAAGATTGTCCTGAGCATTTCTCTCTAGTTGCTTTCGTTTCAAGGGAATCTTGTGAGAAGGGAGCGCCCACCTTCTTCACAAGATTCACCCATTAGCTTTGTAGTGTGTTAGTGTTATTTATGTTCATGCCTTGATTAAATTTTGTTTTGCTGAAACACTACTTTATTGAACTCTGTTTTGTTGAAACACTACTTTACTGAACTCTGTCTTGTTGAAACTCTGCTTTACTGATTGTTACATTGTTTTCATATGATTCATGCTTGGGTAACTGGTAATCATTCTAGTTAGCAATCATGTTTGGTGAATTTATGAAAGCTTGATAATCAAGGACAGATGTTGAAGTTTCCTGCTTGGGGAATAGGGTCCTGTTCTCTGTTAGAGATAGTTAGCCTTCAGTGCATGTCAATTATTTCAATTAGTAATGAGTTCATGAAAGTGTGCTAATCGGAAACAGGTGTTGAAGATTCCTGCTTGGCGAATAGGGTCTTGTTCTCTGTTAAGAGGTAGTTAGTCTTCAGTGTGTGTCAATCATTTCAATTAGCAATGAGTTCATAAAAGTGTGGTGATCGGAAATAGATGCTGAAGATTTCTGCTTTGGGAATAGGGTCCTGTTCTCTGGTTACAAAATAGTTGGTCTTTCCTTTTGCAGTGTCTTGAATGATTTCTTTCCTAGGTTGTTATTTCTTAATGTAATCCAGGATTCTTTGGACAATTATTTCTTTAAACATTGAACTCTACAATAGGTAGATTGATTTCCTGTAATTCAAGTTATAACTTCAGTTTGTTCAAGGCAAAGTGTGATTAATATGTTTTTACTACAACTCTAGGTTTCTTTTGAGATTGAGCATATATAGTGCGTGATTACCTTTGAAATAAACAGACTTCCCTAGGTTGACAATTTATGTAGCACTTGATTGTTTAGTTAAATAAGCAATTATAGTGACCAACATAAGCCTATTGACAATGTGGATTCTCCATTTTTTGGTCCTCATTGAGTGACATATTTTTCATTGGGAGTGAACCCATTGAAGACTTCTAAATGTACTTGTGCCTATAGAATGCCAACCCGGGTGACTGCTCATGCTCCATCTTCTTTACATGTCATTGTAGACAATTGCAGAATCAAATAAAGACTGTAGAAAAGGATGTCTGAAGTGAGAAAAACAAAGAGATCCAACAACTCAAATCCAACCTCGAGGAGATGCACAAAAATGTACAGGCAAGCCAAGGATGGGCCATCCAACAAGATGAGTTGGTAAAACAACTACAGGCCAAAGTCAATTCTACTGAAAATATGGTTGTGAATATAGCATCATTCCAATCTTAGGCACTGGAAGTGTGAATGAAACTAGAAGAAACACAGCTAAACCTTCTCGCTAAGGTAGAAACTATCCAAAATCACTTCCGGGTGATGGACCAAGCATTAAATAACATTGATCTGAGGGAGAGAGAGGCTATTGCTTCCCGAACTGCCTTCCAAGAAGCAGTTATATCATCAACAAAAGAAGGAGTAGATATGGCTTCCAGGTTGTCCGTTTCAAAACAAACCAGAGGTGATATAATACTAAAGACTTGGGAGTCTAACATAGTTGAAGGTAGGAAAATGGCTAAGGAAGTGAAAAAATCTTGTGAAGGAGATTTTTGTTCACTCAACAAGGAATTATTAGGCCTTGATAAAGAAGACATCTCTAGAATACTAGGTCATATTGATATAACAAAGCATCTGCTTGACATCAAGACGAATATGGAAGAAGATCAAACTGAAATCTCATAGATACAACAGGTTGATATTATTCAAATAGATAGGTGGCTAGTGAAGCCTAATCTACAACTGAAGTCTATAATTTCAGAAGACATAAGAATAGAAGAAAGATTATCCTAGTTGGAAAAGAAATTATACATTTTTTAGGCTAATAACTTAACAGAGCCCTCCACGTTGGTAGATCAATTTTTGAGAAGATGCATCAAATGTGTTAAGCAGGCAAAAGTTAGCACCTCTAGAAATCAATGAAACAACCTGTGTACGTTATCTGTTTCAGGACTAGAGAACTAGAAATAAAACGTATCTGCCAACATAACGAGAAGACCAAAATAAATGCAAGTGAAGCGTTTCAGATTTTATATTTTGTAACTTTAGTAATTCTAGAAATAGAGGAATTCCAACCGTTTCAGGTTGAGAAATTTTTGTATAAATACACATTTCAAAGAATGAAGTAAGGATGCTTCTTGTCGTATTGTAACTGAGAAAACGCATCCTTTGTGAGTATTAATACAAGTGCAGACAGGGATTCCAAATTTTGTGTTGTTTGAGTTGTCTTCCCTTCTTTGTATTCCACATTTATAGTTTTCTTAATGTTACTCTTTGGTAAGTGAATGGTTACACTTTAGTACAACATCTACTCTAATCATGTTTCAGTTATTTGATAAACACGCAACTTTTCCTTTGTATTTGTTATCAACAAACACAAGACCTACATGTTACTTGGATCACTGCATCATACATCCTTTCAGGAGTACATTCCACCCTTTCTTCTACTATAAACAAAGTAAGATTCTTCTATTATGGTTACCTTGGTTTTATTTAATAGTTTTGTGATTCTCTTCTTCATCACTCTTTTTGATAAATTGACTCAAACGACGAAATACAACCTTTGTTCTGTTCAGCTATTAATTTCATTTGAGGATTTAACTCTTACAAAACTAATGGAAGAAAAATAAATCTTAAATAAATCATTCATTAATTCCTGATGCCTGACATTATTCTTTGAACCTTAAGTTTAATCTCAGGAACAATATCTTTTTGGCGTTGTTTCCGGGGATGAAGAAACGAAGTTATTTTTCCCTAAGAGAATGACATGGTAAGTTTCTCTCTTTGATAGTGAACAAAGATTGAATACATTTTAAGGCTAATTTTATTTTTCACTTGGTGACTCCACCACTATTAAACTAGCATTCAGTTGAAGGAATACCAGAAAGAATCCAGACGATAAGCAAACTACGCCTGTATCCGACCCTTAAATAATTTTAAAACCAAGGGGATACCTCAAGAAAACCATTGCATCCACAAGTAAGGTTTACCAACCTAAACCTACACAGTCTAATGCCAAGGTTCCACTTGAACCCTTAACTTCGCAAGAAGTTTCCACTCAAATCTATTTCGGAGAGACATCGACTGATAGAATTGAAGCTGAAATCACAAACCCCGAGTTGGTTTTACCCGAGATTAAAGTCGAGACTGATTTGGCTGTCCCCCTTATTAATAAAGGAAAACTACCCATATCAATACCCACTTTGATTCATATTCCATCAGTCTCTAAATTAAAAGTTCCAATTTCCCAAATTTTTTAAGAAGATATCTTACAGTCAGATTCAACTCATGTTGGTTATCCTGTCTATATATCTTGCAAATCTGAAGAACCTAGTCCTCATCTGTCTTTTCCCCCCTTTTCCGATTTTCTGTCTCATGAAGACCAGTCCCTAGAACGTTTTTCTCTTCAGCTCGAAGTAACCAGAAGGCCACTCCACATCTTTGAAAATCCTCTCTACAATCTCCAAGTTTCATGCCCCAGATTATCAATGGTTGGAGCCAGAGGTGGTGTCGGAGGGGAAGGCGGTCAAGGACCACCCCTGCCTCCTAGAATATTTTCTAAAGTAGTTGCTAGATATGCTCCTTTAGTACGCCTAGTTCCTCTCCATGATTTACCTAAAAATTATATGAAAAACCTGCAAAAATTTACAGGAGAAGGAGACTTAACAACGACCGAGCATATAAATTTTTTTGATCAATTCGTTGATATTCTTGGCCTTGAGCATGAAGATTTTTATTCTAAACTCCTAGTTCAAACCTTCGAGGGACAGGTGAGAACCTGGTTCCGAGGACTGTCGACATGTTCTATAGCAACATATGATGAATTACAAAGTGCCTTTCTCAGACAATGGGAGGAGAGGAAAGATCGCCTTTATTATTTGACATAGTTCGGAGCTTTAGGAAAGAAAAATTCAGAAATAGTTCTGGAGTTCACTCAGAGATTTAATAAATTATATAACAAAATTCCAGTTGAGGGTTAAACCTTCCCATCCTGCAGCAAAGGTCACTTTTGTCGGGGCTTTTGAACCCGACTTTTCCCTACTGTTGAGGGAAAGGAGAGCTACAAACCTCACTAGAATGCAAGATGATGTTGTAGAAATTGAATCAAACATGATGGCATCAGGGAAGTTAAAAGCTAAGATTGAAGCGGAAAATAAAGAGACCAGATGATTCAGAGAACAAAAAGGACACTCTGGATCTGGGAGGTCTACAGAAGATAAGATGGACAACATGGAAAAAATAATCAAAGAATTATAAAATAAAATCTCAAAGATGGAACTGGACCAATCTAAAATAGATCAGTTCACTAGAAAATATTTCAAAAGAAATCCTAATCCCCAGACTCAACAAAGACAGATTAAAAATGAGGATCAAAAAATCAAAGTCTCGTTTAAAACATAAAACTTTGTGCAAGTAAATGACATGCAAGACTATGGAGAGTCGGATGAGGATGTAAACAATATCAATGATGATGAAAAAGAACTTCACTTAACCAAATAGGACTACGAGAAGTCTTTAAGACAAGAATCTTTGTCTAGAAGTGAGGGAAGCATAAATAATTTGGGGGATTCAGATTAACAAGGAATCATCAACTCTATTATGGTCAAGCTACAACAGAAGTATAATTTAAGGCCTAGAGACAAAAACTCTACCACAGATCCACCGAAGAAGATCCTTTCAAGAAGTAAAAAGAGTGAGACAACTCAAATATCCGTTGAAGCTCAAGCTGCCAAGATAAAAATTGTTGAAATGTCAACCGCTAAAACAAAGACTACATAAACGAAAGAAACTCAGACCAATAGACAAGAAAGAAGGGAAACAGAGATCCCAACCAAAGAGACTGACAAGCCGATCGGAAGTTTCAATCTGGAGAACAAAATTAATAAAATTAAGATTCCTATACTTCTGGTTGAACTAGCAAAAAATCCTAAGTATAAAAAGTAGATTGCGGACACTATTAATTTAGAAGATGATAAACTAATTATAATGTTTGGTCCATGTAGTGAAAATACTAAAGATATTGTTGCCCCCTTTTATATTACTCTGATTGTGCATGATCACTTACTACATAACTGTATGTTGGACTCTGGAGCCTCACATAACTTGATGCCCAATGTTATTATGGAAAAGTTAGGTCTTGAGGTTACCAGACCATACCGGGATTTGTATTCTTTTGACTCAAAGAAAGTTAAATTTCTTGGTATGATTAAAGACTTGTTAGTTAATCTTGTGCAAATTCCTATGAAAAGCGTTCTCATGGATGTAGTAGTTGTTGATGTTCCAGCAAAATATGGTATGTTGTTATCCAGGTATTGGGGTGCCAAACATGGACGATCGGTTCAATTGGATATGACATATGCTACAATCCCAATTTTCGGTGGACAGTTCACGCATCTTTACATAGAAACCATATTGGCGTATACTGTAAGCGACCCACAAAAAACGCATAATTACCCAGTATATGTCGTTGATCAGGATTTGGGGAATTGTATATTATAAATCGATAACGGTTTTGATGCATGTACAGATGAAAGTTTTACAGAAGACATTCGTACAGAATAAATTTGTACAGAAGAAAAGAACAGAAAAGAAAAAATAGAAAAAACAAACCAAAATGTTAATAGTGAAGGATTTTGGAAAATGTATTTTGACGGTGCTTCCTCTTGGGAAAGAGAAGGATTCGATGTGTTGTTTGTGGCACCTGGAGAGGAATTCATCATTTATTTCTCATACATACTACAGTGGGACGTCGACTACACCAATAACGTATTTGAATATGAAGCTCTTATCTTGGGACTAGAGGTTGTCAAGAAGTTGAAAATTCAAAATTTGATAGTCTATGGCGACACTGAATTAATTATAAAACAGATAAGGTAGAAATATCAATTCAAAAATCCGAGGCTTAGGTCATATAGGAACTGTTCCTGGGATCTGATAGAATTTTTTTTCTCATATTTCAATATCCATCATATTCCCAGGATAGAGAACCAACAAGTTGATTCTCTAGCGAAAGCGACTGCTATGTTCATGCCTCCTAGCGTGCTGAAACTAAAGTATCACATAGAAATGAGGCACAGACCTTCGATACCAAATAATGTACATCACTGGCAGGTATTTGAATATGATGAGCAGTTAAAACAGTTTCTGGAGATGGTTGATGAATTTTCCGAAACACATATCGACCAAGAAAACCAGAACGACCCAACTTGGATTATGTAGGAAGGCAAAGATCCTCAGGAGTTTAATGATAAGATTTCCAATCACCGCATGTTGGTACTGAAGAATAATTAGATCCCTAAAGGTATGATTCCATTAGAGATATTATTTGATCGTGATGATATTCCCTTGAAGTATACTTTACAGCCTCAGCCTGAGGAGGTTGAAGATTGTAATATAGGCACCAAGGAAACTCCTAAGATGGTAAAAATATCTAAGTATCTTCCGCCTGAAATGAAAGGTAAATATGAAGAATTTCTCAAGCAGTACAAATATGTTTTTGTCTGGTCCTACGATGAATTGAGAACTTACGATACCACCATAATCGAACACAAAATTCCTTTGAAGCAGGGTGTTAAATCATTCACACAGAAGCTGAGACAGATAAACCCCATACTATTGCCCGTGATAGAAGGGGAGGTGAAGAAGCTCCTAGAGGCTAAAATCATTGTTCCACTCTGATATTCCGAGTGGGTAGCCAATCTGGTTCTGGTTAGGAACAAAAACGGTGAAATCAAACTGTGTGTAGATTTTACAAATTTGAACAGATCATCACTCAAAGATAATTATCCATTACCTAAGATGGATCACATATTGGAAATGGTAGTCGGAGCAGATAGAATGTCCATGATTGATGGATTTTCAGGATATAATCAACTTGTTGTCCACAAGGATGATAAAGAGAAAACCGCATTCACCACCCCATGGGGTACCTTTATGTATGATAAAATGCCATTCGGTTTGATGAACGCAAGAGCCACTTTCCAACGAGCCATGGAAATTGCCTTTTTCGGTGAAAGAGATAAGTTTGTTGTCATTTATCTTGATGATCTAACTGTGTTTTCTAATTCTGATGAAGAGCACTTGTTGCACCTCAAACAGACGTTTGAGAAATGTCAAAAATCCAGTTTGTCTTTAAATCCCAATAAATCTCATTTTGCAATGCAGGAGGGTAAACTCTTGGGCCATATAGTATCTAGGGATGGAATTAAAATCAACCCGAAAAGGGTCGAAGCTATACATACTATAAATATTCATAGGAATAGAAAGGAGATCCAGTCACTTGTAGGAAAAAATATTTTTTTAAGAAGATTCATCCCAAACTTTGTTGAAATTGTAAAATTGATTAGAGATATGCTCAAGAAGCACAACGAGGTCAAGTGGACAATCGAAGCCAAAGCGTCGTTCGAACGTATCAAGAGATTTATAGGTGAAGCATCAGTACTGGCAAGCCCAGATTATATGAAAGAATTCTTGATTTTCTCGTTCACCTCCAAAAACACTATCACGGTCGTGCTCTTACAAAAGAATGACGAGGGTTTCGAGTAGTTGATCATGTTTTTTAGCAAAAGTCACAGATATGCTAAACTAAAATATGATATATTGGAAAAGAAGGCAAACAAAATGGTAAAATCCCTAAAAGATTTCAGAACTTATGTGCTTCATTATAAAATAATCGCTTATGTACCAACCAGCGTTGTCAAGGATATATTAATTCAGCCAGATAGTGACGGTAAAAGGGGCAGATGGTTAGCTAAAATTCAGGAATTTGACCTGGAAGTAAAACCGACCAAACTTGTCAAAGGTCAAGGCTTGGATAAAATATTAGTTGAATCAAATTTGAGGGTGCTAGGAATTAATCATCTACAAGAGTACGAAGAATTTCCGGACATAGACGAATTTGATGTTACTATACCCACAACCGAAATTCAAGAAAAATTATCCTCCTCAGTTTGGTATAGCGACATAGTTTCGTACCTAATGACTCTTCAGTGTCCGAGCGATCTGACTCATTCCAAAGCTATAATGTTGAAATTACACACAGTAAAATATTGTATCATGGATGGTAAACTATATTGGAAGGATACTCTGGGTTTCTTACTGAGTTGTTGAGTAGAATCTGAAATGGAGAAAGTCATAAATGAGTTCCATGAAGGAGTGTGTGGAGGACATCACGCATGGAGAGAAACGACCTACAAAATATTGAGGGCTGGATATTATTGGCCAAAATTATTCACCGATGTAAATGATAAAGTCAGAGCTTGTAACCCTTGTCAATTATTTGCAGGCAAACAAAAGATTCCTGCACCACCTTTGGTCCCAGTTAAAATGGAAGCTTTGTTTCAGCAATGGGGTCTAGATTTCATTGGCGAAATACATTCGCATTCAAGTGCACAACATAAGTTGATTCTGACTGCTACCGACTATTTTACCAAATGGGTGGAAGCCATTTCGACATGAAACACAATGGACCCAGTGGTGATCAGTTTCTTGGAAGAGAATATTCTATCTAGATTTGGTTGTCCTCGGAAGATAGTTACTGATAACTCTCAATTTTCAAATCCATGGCTATGATAAGTTTTTGTCAAAGGTACAACATTGTACTTGGACATTCTATGGCTTACTATCCTCAGGGCAATGGACTAGCCAAGTCCTCGAATAAGAGCTTAATCACCATAATAAAAAATGTGTTGACCAAAAATAAGAAATCCCAGCATGTACATTTGATGTATGCTTTGTGGGCTAACAAAATAGGCACTAAAAGATCCGTTGGAATGTCCCTGTTTCATATGGTATGCGGTATCAATTTTATTCTACCCATAAACCTTTCTCTTCCCGTAATGAAACTCTGGCAAGACGCAAAAGAAGAGTCGAATGACATCACCAAAAGAATAAATCAATTGAACGAAGTTCAGCAAAATAGGGTCGAAGTGGATGAGAAACTTCAGAAATATCAAGATAACATGAAGGCTCTATTTGACCAGAAAACTAAAGATCGGGAATTTCTCCTTGGTGACTTGGTGTTAAAGTGAGAATCCAGGAAAGAAGATGTAGGAAAACACGATAAATTTCACCAAATCTAGTGTGGACCATACAAGATCATAGCTTTTGAAGGAAAGAATGCATTCTTGTTAGAAAATATTGATGGAAATATCCTTAACGCCCCTATCAATGGGCGTTACCTCAAGCATTTCATGCAGTAATACAATTCTGAAATCTCATTGTACATACCAGTTTGATTTACACACTTTTGTTTACAATTTTCTGCTTCTTCGGTAAGTCTTACTTTCACTGTAAAAAAAATACAGGTTAGTTGATTTCATAAAAAAACAAAAATATAAAAATAAGTAACACATAAGGTTCCGATCTACAAGAGTTCCTGACAGCTCTCATGTTTATTTCATTGTAGGATACTTGCGGATGATCGAGAGATAAGTTGTAGCAGAGATCGAAGCTTACGTTTTAGAACTTTGACTTTCTCTCAGAACAGGTGGTAAATAAATAGTTTGCTTGATTGAAAATACAGAGAAAATCTGAGGTATGAGCTTCTAAAAGTTATGGAACCAAGTTGATGTTTTCAAGGGAATTTAGCTAAATCTGAAAGAAGTCTCATTCATATGAATATTGTTACCTAATCAACGAGGAGAGGAATATGAGAATTATAGACTAATCCTAAAAATCTTCTCTGAGTTTAATAAAAAAATAATAATAAATTAAATAAAAATGAAATACAAACAAATGAGCTTAAAGAAGTACGAGAATCACTGAAAATATTATGTGAGATTGATCATGTTCGCGGTATAATTTTGAATACTCTTACTGTTCCAACCTGCCCATCTTAAAATCTGATTTTTCCTTTGGTTCTCATTTTCTCTTTTGGACTCCATAGAGAGAATATTTCACTTTAACCCTGAAAAATCACAAACACATCTCAAAGTAATGTTAGGCGAAGATTTACCTCTCAATGTAACTGGAATAAAGTCTGTCTAGGTTATTCTTGACTACTTTAGCCTTTCTAACAGATTCAACTAATTGATTTCAGTCAAGGCAGTTCCCTGAAAAGTAAAAATCCCCCGTGAAAAATTTCCTTGTAGGCGAAGAGGTCTTGAAGGTTGAAAGGAAAATTAACCCAGAGTAATCAAAGTGAGTTAACATACCTTTTTTACTAAATTATAAGCAGATACCGTCCCTGGTATATGACATGCAAATTGATTACCCCAACTTCATGTTTTAAAATATATATATAAGACAGATGGTGAAAGGAAATTCATCTAAATGATTGCCCCCATCTAGTCCCAAAAAGAGATGATGAAAGGAAATTCATTAAATGATTGCCCTCATCTCAAGCATTTAAATGCAAGATTCCAAAATTAAGTGGTGAAAGGAAATTCAATTTGGGAATTAGATAACTTCACTAGGGTACTGAACAGGCTCATTGGAAGTGAAGCAATGTCTATGATATCTGCAAGGATATTATACATGATTATAATGTACTCGGGTAGTTGGTCTTCCTCTCGAAAATATTTGCATTCTAACCTAACAAAGGACTCCCTAATTAAATCATTAAAATCACTCTGCCTTGACACGAATAAGATCGAATAGAATCTGATAGATAGATTAAGGTTTTTTTTATTATCTTAAGAAAATCTAAATACAGTTTGAGGAAAGAGAAATTTCAAATAGCCTAACTAAAAGTCATGATTTGATGTGTTTTGAAGGTTTTCTAAATTACGGTCGAAAATCTTTTCTCAGTGCGATCCTTTTTCTGAAAAAGTTCCACAAAATTAAATAATGACTCCTTTTACCCAATAAAGGCACTTGATTTGTTGTGCTTCGCAACTTGCAGGAAGACGTGATCCCTAGATGGAGCCTATGTTGAAACATACATATTTTTCTAAACTTTAGGCTTAGATAAGTTTAATTTTGGTTTAAATAAGAACAACACACACTTGAGTATCACCATTGATGAAGTCTCCCATTTAATCGAACGTTTTGAAACCGTTAAACTTTATGGATCTGCTAACTCGTTAAAAGGTCAAATTAATAAAGACTTCCTTCGAAAGGTCAGGTTTCGAGATTTCGCGATATTAACAGTCCAACATGTGAGAAATCCAAAGTCCTGATATACAAAGTCATGAAATAGTCTTAAACCTTAAAATTATGTTTATTAAAGGATTAAAAGAAATTAATGTTAATTAATTATATTGCGATTTTATGATTCATCGATCCTGCCTCTAACGACCACCAAAAGTTCCAATACCCAAAATAGTGAATTATCTTGAGTTAAATTGGGTTAATTAAAACGATTAAAAAAGGATTAACGATAATTAAACCCTATCGCAATTTCGCGTTCCGAGTATCCTGCCTCTAATGTCAAGCCATAATCTCGATATCTGAAATCACAAAACCCTTGAAGTTAATCGGGATTATTTAAAAGGTTAAACATGATCAATATTAATTAATCAATCGCGATTTTTCAATTCAGAGAACATAGCTCGAACTAATATAGGATAACCCGAGGTCTGAAACCCCGAAATGGATTAAGATTAAGCATGATTAATTAACAAAATAAACTTGATTCATTACCACATTGAACAATCTTATATCATGATTATGCTTTTGGTTTTGTTTTCAGGTAAATTCAAATTTTATCTACATTTTTCCCAATCACGAAATATCGACCATTAATGACATTAAATAGTCGATATAGGGAAATGATTTCAAATGAAATCTTGCTTTATCACCCAAATCTTTTTATTAAGGGAATTAAATGCATTGTCAGTAAAAGTAGATGCAAAATTGATAAGCTTAAGGCAAAAAAGATTTTTGCATTTTCGAATTACATTCACGTTTTCACAGAGCTAGCTTAGAAAGATAATTAGTCTTGTATATTTTCTATGACAGATAACGGAGCTTTGAAATCTGATACTATGGCTCCATGAAAAGCACCTAAAGAAACTAGTGAAAGTTCGAGCCAAAGCACAGATATTTTCTCCCACACCTCACCCAAAAGCATAGACACCATCAAATCCTGGACGCAAGTGTTCAATACCCTATAGTATGAATTGGTAAATTGTTCGGATGATTCAAGCGACAACGAGAAGGAAGACCTATCTATCAAATACAAAACTATCACTCAGTTAGAGCTACACAATATAGCGGCGAGGCCAAATCTCTTACCCTATACTGATATGATCGGATGGGCACTGGACCATGTAGATATTCCAACCAGAACTATCTTCAAAGCACAGAAGGTTGTGGTTGGATATTTTAGGCTGGAACATTTGCAGGTAATGTACAAGTTGTCTCCGGTGCCTAATTTCATTCACAATGCCATTTTCCTACTAGAATTCGACAACAAGGAGTGTGCCAAATATTGGAAAAACATGCCCAATTTAATTAAGGATTGGTAATCCCATTCAGAGAAGTTCAGAGTTGAATTTCATGGCACATACTCATTCTTCTCATTGAAACCTCATATAATGTACATAGCGATGATGATGTGTAGACTCTATGGGAAAGAAAACACACCTCATTTATTTTTACAGTTGGTACCTATTAAACACACAGTAGCAAAAGGATACTCTTTTGACTAGGCCAAGATATTGTCGGATAATTTGGTTAAAGATATCACAGAGTATCAAGCGTTGAAAGCCAAGGGGCAACCAGCCTTGTTTTTCATGTCTTCTTACATTATGGATGTTGCATGTTTCATGATGCCTTTCCCTCTGATGGGCTGCAGCTGGACTCTAACCAGTGTTGAACCTATACATATCTATCATTCAAAGCTTTGGGAAGACAAAGCAATAGACTTCTTCTATGAGATCTGCAACTGGGTGGTGGTACCGATACACATGGCTATATATGACTTCCTACCTCCCAGAATCTCTGACAAAATCATGACTAACTTGGGCAGAATAGTAGAATGGTACATCAAGGAACACTTTTCATATATTAGGGTTTTTGGTTGTTAAGTTCCTCCATATGCTCTGCCGCAATTTTTACCATATCGACTAGTGTGTCGCAAGGCCACAGGACAAACTTTGCTCGGTGGGATTAGCAAGGAACTCAAAACTATACAGAAAAAGGTATGGCCCTCTTTTCCTTTGCAAATTGGTACATTTTCGTTGTTAGATTTCGGTCACTCCAAAGTGGAAGTTATGGCCTTGGAATGAATAAAGATGGTAAACATTGAATTCAAGAATCACAACCCGTAGAAGGTCATGGGATATCACATGGCCATCTACAAATTAAAAAGGTATGAACACAAAGATTCTCCTCAAGATGAGATTTTTCAAGGAGCGAGATCCTATCCAGAGATTTTGGGTCGGGTTCGAGCTCTGTCACTTGATAAAATGGTTGCGTTTTATTACTTATAGATGCACCGAAGAAGTATCCTCCCTAAAGTGTTACAAGGAGGAACCCCGACGTTTCTAGCTGTACAACAAACGGAGACCTGAAGCTCAGAAGTGGTAGGCTCCAGCGAACAAGGAACCCAAGAAAGATTAGAGAAAAATAAGGTGTTAAGTCATAAAGAATATATCCCGGAAACAAATGTCTCAAGTGACCAAGCCAAATATCAAGCAGAGACGATGACAAAGGAGGGAGAAGAAGGACCACTATTTACACAAGATAAATCAACTACAAATGTGGTCGGGAAATAGTCGTCCACCGAAATCGGCAAGCCCATCTAGGTTATCATGTCATTACAATTCACCGGAGGGAACCCAAATGCAGAGGTAGTATTCATAGATGACATCACACCCATTTTGGTTGAGGAGTTGCCTCCTTCCAAAAAATTTTTCAGCAAGAAAAGGAAGGTTGTGGTGAAGAGAGAAATGCACCAAAAGGAAGGTTCAACTGTCAAAAGACACAAGGTGTTAATTGATGGAGAAGCCTTGGAGGAAGTAGAGTTTCTTGAAGAAGTAGTAGGTTCATTGGGGGATTTTGCAAAAGCCAACTAGTTTTCAGTCGAAAGTTTGAAAGAATGACTAAAGCAGAAAGATATGCAAATAATCCAATTGTAGAATCAAATAAAGACTATAGAAAAGGATGTCTGAAGTGAGGAAAACAAATAGATCCAACAACTCAAATCCAACCTCGAGGAGATGCACAAAAATGTACAGGTAAGCCAAGCATGAGCCATCCAACAGGATGAGTTGGTAAAACAACTACATGCCAAAGTCAACTCTACCGAGAATATGGTTGTGAATATAGCAACATTCCAAGCTCAGACACTGGAAGTGCGAAAGAAACTAGAAGCAACACAACTAAACCTTCTCGCTAAGGTAGAAGCTGTCCAAAATTAATTTTGGGTGATGGACCAAGCATTAAATAACATTGATATGAGGGAGAGAGAGGCTATGGCTTCCCAAACTTCATTCCAAGAAGAAGTTATATCATCAAAAAAAGGTGTATCTATGGCTTCCAGGTTGTTCATTTCAGAACAAACTAGAGGTGATATAATACTAAAGACTTGGGAGTCTAACATAGTTGAAGGTAGGAAAATGGCTAAGGAAGTGAAAGAATCTTGTGAAGGAGATTTTTGTTCACTCAACAAGGAATTATTAGGCCTTGATAAAGAAGACAGCTCTGGAATACTGGTCCAGATTGATATAACAAAGCATCTGCTTGACATCAAGATGAATATGGAAGATGCTCATGCTGAAATCTCACAGATAAAACAGGTTGATATTATTCAAATAGATAGGTGGCTAGTGAAGCCTAATCTACAACTATAGTCTATAATTTCAGAAGACAAAAGAAAGATTACCCCAGTTGGAAAATAAATTATACATTTTTTAGGCTAATAACTTAATAGAGCCCTCCACGCTGGTAGCTCAATTTGTGAGCAGATGCATCAAATGTGTTGAGCAGGGAAAATTCAACACCTCTGGAAATCAATGAGAAAACCTATGTACGTTATCTGTTTCGGGACTGGAGAATTAGAAAGAAAGCGTCTCTACCAACATAATGAGAAGACCAAAAGAAATGCAAGTGAAGCGTTTCAGATTTTATATTTTGTAACTTTAGTAATTCTAGAAATAGAGGAATTCCAACCGCTTCAGGTTGAGAACTTTTTGTATAAATACACATTTCAAAGAATGAAGAAAGGTTGTGTCTTGCCGTATTGTAACTGAGAAAACTCATCCTTTGTGAGTATTAATACAAGTGCAGACAGGGATTCCAAATTTTGTGTTGTTTGATTTGTGTGCCCTTCTTTGTATTCCACATTTCTAGTTTTCTTAATGTTACTCTTTGGTAAGTGAATGGTTACACTTTAGTACAACATCTACTGTAATCATGTTTTAGTTATTTGATAAACACGCAGTTTTTCCTTTGTATTTGTTATCAACAAACACAAGACCTGGATGTTACTTGGATCACTACATCATACATCCTTTCAGAAGTACATTCCACCCTTTATTCTGCTATAAACAAAGTAATATTCTTCTATTATGGTTGCCTTGGTTTGTTTAATAGTTTTGTGATTCTCTTCTTCATCACTCATTTTGATAAATTGACTCAAACGATGAAATACGACCTTTGTTTTGTTCAATAATTAATTTCGTTTGAGGATTTAACTTTTACACAACTAACGAAAGAAAAGGCAATCTTAAATAAATCATTCCTTAATTCATGATTCCTAACATTATTCTTTGAGCCGTAATTTTAATCTCGGGAACAACAGGTGTGATGAACCTAGAAATCCTACTATTCCAACAGCCCCCCATCAACACAATTCTATAGAGATTCAGGAGGTGAAATCACTTATGTACACACACCCTCCCCCCATAATTGCAATGTCATGAAGCCTAAGTGTATCTCAAAGTTTCATAAGCATAAATTCTTAGAGAGGCTTCATGAAGATATCAACAACTTAATCATATGTCATGCAATAAATAAGATTACATCATTTTCTTGTACAAACTTTCTCAAGTAGTGAGCATCAAACTCCACATGCTTCATTTTAGTGTGTGCAACAAGATTTTATGTAGCATGTATTCCACTTTGATTATCAAAAAACAACATAGTCAATGACAAATAGGAAATCCAAGTATATCACAATACATCATAGTCAATGACTCAACTAGAAATCCAAGTTCACCCATGAGATGTCAAATCCATATGGATTATGTGCCAACATTGGTTGCACCATGGTATTATGATTTTGTGGTTGATAAAGAAACCACCTTATACTCTTTAGTACAAGACCAGATAGGGGGTCCAAATCCAAGTCAAAATACATACCTAGGTGTTGACTTCTTGTCATCTCCATCTCAATCCAAGTAAATGTAACCAACTAACTAGATCGAACCATGGATCCATATTAGATAGCACCAAGATGTAACCAAATCCATTGAAGCAAAGAAGATGAGATCCACATAGATTGGTTAGGGCACATAACGAACTCTTTAATTTATGCCTTGTTTTGTACACCAATCAACTATTCTATTATAACTACCCAATTAGTCAAATACTTAGTTGACCATTCAGTAAGTCTCATAAACGACTCCTCAATCAATCATTTATTCAACCTCCCAGTCAAGTCTACTAGTTAATTGTTGATTTTCAACTAACTATCTCTATAATATATAGAGGTGTGATGCACCTACAAATCCTACTATTCCAACAACCCCCATGAGCACAATGCTCTACAGATTTAGGAGGTGAAATCGCTTATGTACACACACACACACACACACACACACACACACACACACACACACACACACACACACACCCATAATTGCAATGTTGTGAAGCCTAAGTGTAGCTCAAAGTTTCCTAATCATAGCTTCTTAGAGAGGTTCATAAGGATATTAGCAGCTTAATCATATGTCATGCAATAAAGAAGATTTACAACATTTTTGTGTACTCATTATCTCAAGTAGTGAGCATGAATCTCCACATGCTTCATTTTAGTGTGTGTGACAATATCTTTTGCATGTTCACACTCTGCACATACATCACGCGCATAGTCAGTGCTTTATTAGTTTTATTTTCAACCCTTGTCTTTACAATTTTTTATGGCAAATGTTCTTAATTGTTTTTTACTTTACTCTTATCATAGACAATAATGCTAATTTACTTTATTATATGTATTATGTTTTTGTGAACACTATTCATTGGTTTTTCATGGTGATGAAGATTATATCTAACATTTTCAAAGCTCTTGCGATTAGAAGAAGAAACCATTTGTGCTAGTGGCAAATGGACTGCCTCCTGCGATGCAATAGACCCAATGCATTTCTTGTATAAAATTGTGTTGCAGAAGCACTATTCTTTGAAACTTTCTTGGCGAAAATCCTTTTTACTTAGCCACTTTTCACATTGTGGGTAGTCTTTTTCCATTGCGATATACTCATATGCCTTGCACCTGTATCTTCCACTTCCACAATTTTGAATTTCCAACAGTTATGCACCTACATTCTAACAAGCTATATACTTTGCACCGTAGGTGAGTAATTTATGACACCTTTATTTGTCACGATTTGAAAATAAATGGAAGTTATTCACCACTTGTGTGAAGTAAATGTCGCACTTTTCTATGAGTTGTTTAGTGGTCTCTATTTATAGCCATCTGTATTTCGTAACTAACTTACATCTAAAAACGACCTTTTAGTAAAAGAGGCACAACAATAGATGTAACAATTCCCATGGCCCACCATCTGTAAATGCAATAGTTTCACAACATAGATTTTGACAAACCAGGTAATTTTCACTATAACCAAAGCATTTATGACATCATGATTTCTTCAATTTACCAAGAAAGAACAATAATTAATAGATATCATGCAAAGTAAATGTTGTGCTCTTATGTATCTTATATAATGGCTCTTATTAATGATTACCCATGGTTCTTATTAATGATTACCCATGTCTCAAACATAGTTCATATGTGTAGAAATTCCTTTCCTCATGAATACACACCATGCACACCACTTTAAAGCAACTGGACCTCGCCAATATATTATTCACAAGGTTCACCTATACTAAGCTTCACTAAAAAAATAGCACTATGGAAAATAGAAGAAGGAAAGAGCCCTTTTGCGGTGATATTGTCACTTCACTAGCCAAAGAAGACAAGAAGTTCCATTGGTCTGCCTCATACAATTGGTTCTTGAAAAAGTCACCAGAAGAAAAGCAAAACAATAGACTTTGGACCACATGCCTAGTCAATGTTGGTTGTGTTCCTGAAGTGTTCGACTTCATAGAACTTGTAACCTAGTATGATCGAAGGTTCAACTCAAGGAAAATGATGATTAAAATAACAAGGAAAACAAAGAATCCAGCGGTGCTTGCTCCGAAAATGTTCAATAAAATGCTCTGTCTTCTGTCTACAAATAAATATTTTTGGCTTGCAAATGCAGACACCTTCCAATATTCTCCAGTAGGCGACTTGAATGTGTTGAGATACACTATACTACCTTCTGCAAATATGTCGACCGACATTTTAGCAATCAATATAGCCTTGCTACAAGAACCATACTGGAAATTTTCATGATTGTTCGTTCATCTTGCTAGCTGGGAGTCCACTTCACACATACCCAGGTCAACTACATATGTATTGTACTTTTTGTTTCATAAGGATTCCATGGTTTATTGGGTAGATATCATATCAATTGAACTTTGTTTTTAGTTAAGTAACTACTTTAACACTCAAATATTTTGCATGGTAGTATATTTGGTATTCACAAATGTCTTTTGCAATTTCATTGAGAGTCTCCATTTACAGGAAATTGTTAATATAAACAATGAACTAGTTTAGTTCTGGCATCCTATACTATGAAAACTTAAATCATGATTCAATTTTTGAATTGTTTAAGATACGTTTGTTAGAGAGTTGAGAAACATGTTGGTTGGGGTAGAGCCCAAGAGAATAACCCAGTAAGCTCAAGATTTTCTTAAGGGAAAGGGCATTTTCATTCAAGAGAAAAACCATACTTACATCTGCTTGTATGGTTGTCGGGAAAACTTACTTCTACTTCCTATATTTTTTTGCAATAAAAATTTTGTTGTTGAATTTTGTTGCCAATATAAAGCCTAGTGTATTATATTTGACAAAAAGAGAAAAAAACAGTTCATTACATTGCCTCTTCGAGTTGGTCACACAATAGTCAGGAATTTGTCCCACCTAAAACAAGTCTTAGAGATACTTACTATGTTTAATCTAAAAGAAGCATAGTCCCAAGGGGGTTTTGATCTGGAATGCATGTTCTCATGACATTTAGCATCAATAAGGTACAAAAACCCTTTTACTATATTTGATGAAGAATTGTTGGCAATCCGTCAAAGAAGGACAAGAATAAATGGAGCGATGACTTGTTGATAGAAATAAGTTAAAATACCAAAATCCAATTTAAACCAAGGAAAAGGGGGAAAACCAGTATTAATTTCCATTCTTCCTCCAATTACTAGCCCCCAAAGAGCTCCTCGCCTCAATAAAGAACAAAACAACACAAGGTAAATGGAGAACACAGTAACGACATGTATTTTGGAGATGAAAGTGGTGAGTAGCCACCTCATGCAAATATTGAACGTGCACATATAGTTTCGCATCAAAAAAGGAAACGAACCCCAAATAGAGAAAATTTGCAAAATACAGGAGCTCCAAAAAATCTTGAAGATATGGAAATCGAGAGCACAAACCTACCCGACTGGATAGCCCACGGAATTTTTGAAATCCAAGAAATTACAGAGGACCTCACAGTAGAGGAACCCATGTTCTTTGAAAATCATTCCTTAAATCTACAAAATACTCAATACAAGAGGCACAAAAAGAAGCTACATATAGATAGGGTTGGTATCAAACACAAAAAGGTGGTTCAAAAATTAAGGTCAATGGTCGATGTATCAGGAGTTGTAGCAACACAGTAAGAATGCAACATTATGCTAACCCATTGTTATCTACAAAGGCCAAACATCAATAAGGCTTGTAAATGAACTATACATAGTTACAGCCAAAAATCAAGTAATAGTTTTTGTTTGCATTTGCTCGCACTCTTTTCAATGATACAAACACAGTATAAAATGAGTATGTGGATAACATATTGCACTAGAAAATGATGATCTGGCAACAAGTGAAAATTCTAACCCACAATTAATTGCCAATGCCAAAGATCAATGACACTTGTAAATACATCTTAAGTTGCTACTTGTTCTTAAAACCTGCACGATTTTGAAAATACAAATGTGCATATGTCGTTGATCTGAACCCACATATAGGTGTTAGTTTTATTCTGGACTTTGGGTTTTCCAAAGCATCTCCCATTGCCATTTCCACATCTTGACCTTGTCGTGTAAAAATGTACAATTGACTGATATGTCTAAGGATGACACCCTGAGTGCCCAATCTTAGAATATCTTCTTCATCTTGTAAGATAATTGAAGTTGTTAGAACACTTTAGTATTTTAAATTTTAAAATTTTAAAATCTTTTGTTTTTACCTATTAAAAATAAAAATTCACCAAAAAAACTTAAGGAATTGCTTTTCAATTAAATAAATCCATGATCGTTATGTATTAATAAGGCGCTTACAATATCATTCGTTGATGAATTCCATTAAATTTTATCAAACGGCTCTCGTGTTCTCCACATTATAAACCTGACCGAATTTTAAAAGAAGACCTTCAACGGTCACCTCGGGACTTCGCGCTTCGGGAGTTTCAAGGCATCTAAACAACAAAAACCCCGAATCTACAAAGTTCAGAAGTCTCGAAGACAGTTCGTTGCAATAATCTTTAAAAGGGTCTACAAATGAGTTATAGGACACGTCAAAAGGATGACATGTCACATAATGAATATGTGTCATGTGTCACTTGAAACAGTACAGATGAAAAATGAAAAATATGCTTTAAACGAGTGCCATGTGTTATGGTATATATGACGCCACGTCCCTTGACTGATGGAAGCCACGCATTTGCGACAATTTTATGACATGCATCGGCAACGGATTGATGCCACATCTCTCTGGTACTTAGGGCTTCAGAGGTTTCTGAATGTGGAGCTTGTATAAATCCCAGAGTAGTACGGGACCAAACTGATGTGGTTGCCTCGTGTCACATGATGTCACGTGTCTTTACTGGTTGATTCCACGTGTCCTTCGAGCATGACTACCACGTGCCTCTAGCACTTCGCCCTTCGGGAGTTTCTTTATGCCGAGTTTGTATAACTCCTGGACTAGTATGGGTCCGAAGTCATTAACCATGTTTATTTCCAATTAACCCAAGATTAATGTATCTTATCATTGAGTATCTCGGGAGTTCTTGACTCCGTCTCTTCAGTGTTCGGCGATTTCAATCTGTTCTCGATTGAAAACTCTCAAGTGGTACAGGCACAAAGTGACGTGGCACTTTGTGCATTCGGATCTGCGACACTTCGACTATTTGGGGCTTCACAAGTTGTCGTTTGTTCTTATTCTTAAAACCTGCACGATTTTGAAACTTTGAATGTGCAGGTGTCGTTGATATGAACCCACATATAGGTGTTAGTTTTATGCTGTACTTTGGATTTTCCAAATCATCTTCCATCACCATTTCCACATATGGACCTTATCTTGTAAAAATGATTATTTGTAACCTAAAAGGACAGTTGACTGATATGTCTAAGGATGACACATCAAGTGCCCAATCTTAGAATATCTTCTTCATCTTGTAAGGTAATTGAAGTTGTTAGAACACTTTAGGATTTAAACTTTTAAATTTTAAAATCTTTTGTTTTTACCTCTTAAAAATAAAAATTCACTCAAAAAACTTAGGAAACTGCTTTTCAATTAAACAAATCCATGATCGTTATGTATTAATAAGGTGCTTACAATATCATTCGTTTATGAATTCCATTAAATTTGATCAAACATCTCTCATGTTCTCCGCATTATAAACCTACCCAAATTTTTAAATAAAACCTTCATCAATCACTTCGGGACTTTGCGCTTCGGGAGTTTCAAGGCATCTAAACAACAAAAACCCTGAATCTATGAAGTTTCGAACTCCCGAAGTCAGTTCCTTGCGATAATATTTAAAAGGGCCTACAAATGAGTTATACGACATGTCAAAAGGTTGACGTGTCACATAAAGAATATGTGCCATGTGTTAATTGAAATAGTGCAGATGACGAACACAAAATATGCTTTAAACGATTGCCACATGTCATGGTCTATATGAGCGCCACGTCCCTTGACTGATGGACGCCATGTATTTGTGACAGTTTTATGACACATGTCGGCAACGGATTGATGCCACGTCTCTCTGGTACTTAGGGCTTCGGAGGTTTTTGAATGCGGGGCTTGTATAACTCCCAAAGTAGTACAGGCTTGGACTGATGTGGTCACCTCGTGTCACATGATGTCACGTGTATTTATTAGTTGATGCCATGTGTCCTTTGCAGATGACTGCCACATGCCTCTAGCACTTCTCCCTTCGGGAGTTTCTCTATGCAGAGTTTGTATATCTCCCAGACTGGTACAGGCCCGGAGTCATTAACCATGTTTATTTCCACTTAACCTAAGATTAATGTATCTTATCATTAAGTATCTCATGATTTCTTGACTTTGACTCTTCAGCGTTCGACGATTTCAACCTGTTCTAGATTGAAAACTCCCAGAGTGGTACATGCCTGAAGTGACGTGGCACTTCACACATTCAGATCTGCAGCACTATGATTATTTTGGGCTTTGCAA
This sequence comes from Picea sitchensis, assembly GCA_010110895.2. NCBI lineage: Eukaryota > Viridiplantae > Streptophyta > Pinopsida > Pinales > Pinaceae > Picea > Picea sitchensis. The sequence continues at coordinate 49,789 of SNQJ01S0007880.1, read as the reverse complement.
GTTGTCGCTTGTTCTTAAAACCTAGACAATTTTGAAACTCTGAATGCGCAGGTGTTGTTGATCTGAACCCACATATGGATGTTAGTTTTATGTTGGACTTTGGGTTTTCCAAAGCATATTCTATAACCATTTCCACATCTGGACCTCATGTTGTAAAAATGATTCTTTGTAACCTAAATGAACAGTTGACTGATATGTCTAAGGATGACACCTTGAGTGCCCAATCTTAGAATATATTCTTCATCTTGTAAGATAATTGAAGTTGTTATAACACTATAGGATTTTAAACTTTAAAATTTTAAAATATTTTGTTTTTACCTCTTAAAACAAAATTTCACCAAAAAAACTTAGGGAATTTCTTTTCAATTAAATAAATCGATGATCGTTATGTATTAATAAGGCGCTTACAATATCATTCGTTGATGAATTCCATTAAATTTGATCAAATGGATCTCGTGTTCTTCGCATTATAAACCTGCTCAAATTTTAAAAGAAAACCTTCAACGGTCACTTCAAGACTTCGCGCTTTGGGAGTTTCAAGGCATCTAAACAAAAAAAAACCCAAATCTACAAAGTTTCGAAGTCCCGAAGACAGTTCCTTGCAGTAATATTTAAAACGGTCTACAAATGAGTTATAGCACACGTGTCATTTTTTTTTTCTTGGGCTAGCACCTGACACTTATTTTAAACATTCATGTCATCTTATTCGCACATTTTTAGGTGAAACATGTCATCCATATTTCTTGACACGTCACTAAAAAATCACGTCATCACTGACATGTCACTCCGGGAGATAGCCCTTCGGAAAATAAAACAAAGAATATTTTTTGGACCGTCGAGGGTTCCGAAGCTCCGAGGTTCCGAGGCCCCGAAATACCTATAACAGTTCAAATGTTTACTCCAGGAATTCCGCCTTTAGAGGATTTCTATCATCCTTCATTCAAAACCCCCGAATACCAAAGTTCTGAAGTACTTAAGGCTAAAGGTTTTTTAAAGAATGATTAATTAAAAGATAAAAGTGATTAGTTAATGATTAGTTGCTCCCGCAATTCCGCCTTCCATATATTTGTCTCGTCTTACATTCAAACCTGTGAACGTTGAACCACCAAAGTATTAATGGCATTTATAACATGCTAAGGTTAAAGATTTTCACAATCGCTAGTTAATAAATTCCATAGATTTTTAATAATCACCTTGTTAGTAGATCAATACGAAGATTGATAGACTTTATGAATAAACACATTTTGAATCTTAAGTCATTCTACCATTTTCAATTAGAGTTTTCCATTCAGTAATTGAGAGCTTACAGGCTACTCTTATCACAGTAAGGTTAATTTCATTTCTCTAAGAATTATGGCACCACACAAACCAGGGAAGAAGAAAGATGCATCAACATATGATTCCAACCAAAACACATATATTCTCTCTGACACCACTTCGCGAATTACAGACACCATCAAGTCTTGGAAACAAGTCTATGATATCTTAGAACATGAGATTCTTCTATGTCAGGACATCTCATCGAAAGAAGAAGATGAGTTGTTCTCAACCAAGCTCAGGTTGGTAGTTCAGTCTGAACTACACAAGATTGTTTCTCGACCAAAGATAATACCCTACAATGACCTGATAAGTTGGGCTCTGGAGCACGTTGAAATTCAAACCAGAAGCATTATCAGTTACCAGAACACCTTGGTTGGCTCCTTTCGTCCGGAGGACATACAAGTAATCTATAAACTATCTTCCACACCCAAATACACATATAATGAAACATTTATTGATGCAGGCCCCCTATCCCTCTTGAGGGTTGAGCGACCTCCCGGTCAGGATCTTCTGGTCCCGGAGCCGAAATGGCTCTTCTAGTCCCGAACTAGAACTCTTCGAACGAACACACAGGTCCCTTCACCAATGCTCAGTTGGATTTTCCAAGCGCCAAGCGTGAGCTCCCCCAGCACACGACCAAGGGTCGTGACCTTACGCCAAACCGAAAAGGGCGCTTATCGAAGACCGGGACTTCACGAGTCAAGCGTCTCATTCCTTTTCCCTTCGAACCTTCGGTAGTCGAAATGTCGAAATGTCTCGACGCTTGTTCCTTCGAGATTTCACGTTTCGTGAAATCAGGACACAAGGAGTATCCTTGTTCCTTGGAGTCTCCGGTCGTCGAAAAGGTGAAATGTCCCAGTGCCTTATCCTCCGGGTTTTTGTGAATCGCGACTTCGGGTTTTGCGATTTTGGGAAATCTGATTACAAGGGATATCTCTGCCCCTTGCAACCCCTGGTGGTTGAAATGTCAAAAGGGTTAATCGGGACTTTTACCGGAAAGGAATTTCATATTTCGCGACTTCACGGATCCTGATGCAAGTTCCTTGACTCTTCAACTCCCGAGACCCAAAATGCCGAAAGACCAGGGACCAGGACTTCCCAAGTCAAGCATCCCGTCCCTTCACTCTTCGATCCCCTGGTTGCCGAAACGCCGAAATGCCGAAATATCCCGACGTTCGATCAACGACTCACAACAATCCCTGGGATCGACGGTTCTGGTCGAATCGCAACTTTGTGATTTCACAGTTCGAGATTCTGAAAGACAAGAGTTTCTGTCTTTCCAACTTGTGGTACCCGAAATCTTGAAATGGAACAATGGTCTAGATCTACTTGTGATCAATGGTCACTACTCCTCCCGAGATTTGGGTGTCAAGAAGCCTTCGTCGCTAACCTCCTCACAGCTCCACCTGATCCAATGGCCTGCGAGGTTTCGGCATTTCTCGTCGCGGACTCTCTACCGTCCGTCTAGGTCTCCAGGATTTCCCCTCCTGGATCTACGCAGCGTTAAATTCTGCACTTCTTCCTCAAATCGGACGACCTGCGGGACTTTCCACCATGATCCAATGCTCGACGATGTTCTCCCTCCTAAGCTTTTACTCATTTAAAACTTAGAAAATTTTCTAAGTCTCCGAAGACTCGGTCTTCACCTCTTCCAGGGAATGAGTTCCTGGATCTCGATAACATTTCCTAAGTGTTATTCCTCCTGAGCTTTGTCTGGTTCAAACTTCGATCTCCCGTGCACTCCTTGCATCTGAGGGATTTTGATAACTTAGATCCACAGTGTTCCTCTCTGGCTTGATGCACACCTTGTAGAGCTTCCAATGAAGAGAAACATCTAAAACTGGGAAAATTCACAGTTCCATCCACTTGATCATGAAAACATAAAATAACAGGAAAATGCACACAGTCCAAACACCACACATTTGGGTCAATTTTCCATTCTGTTATATTCACAAGTGCTCACTAGCTACAGAATACATCCAAAATTACAGTAACTCAAAAACACTGAGATCTCCTGCTAACTCACAGTTCTCTCTTACAGCTAATTTCTCTCTCTGTATTCCCGCTCTCTTTTCTAATTGGGTGTGTGAACTTCTACATAACTCAAAAATGTTTCTAGGGTTTCCCCTGGATACTTGCCTACTCTAAAATTCATCCTACGCTATCTTAGTTCAGTCACATTCCAGAGCCGAAGTGGAAACTCCTACTCTGTTTACAATTTTCAAAATGTGCCTCAAAGGGTAAAATTCAGCATCGGTTCAAGCGTGCCTCCAAAGGTGAATTACAGCACTGAGTGAAGGCGTATTTCAAAATTGGCTGCAACTGTCAACGTTGAATTTCTGGAAGAACTCACACGTGTTGAGTGGTCCTACCTCTACACGCTTGCCAACGATGCTCCTGCATCATACTCCCCTTGACAAAAATTCATGGACTCCTGTCAATGAGCTCCTCTACTGATTTTCCCTACTTCTGGATAGCAGCTTCATTTTCCCAACTGGCATCTTCTATTGAGTGTCCCTTCCATTTGACCAGATACTCAAAATAAGTCTTCCTCCTGGTCTTTTTACCAATCCTCTGATCCAGAATTTTCTCCATCTGTGGCTTTTCTGCCACAGGCATCTGTTTCTCCCACTGAATCTTTCCTTCATCTTCTGACCCTTCCGCATCATCTTTCCTGTAAGGATACAGGTCTGAAACATTGAATATGGGTGAAATTCCCACACCATCTGGCAGCTTGATCTCATAGGCGTTTGCATCAAACTTCCTCAAGATCTTACAGGGTCCTATCTTCTTCATCTTCAATTTGTTATATGTTCCCCTAGGGAACCTTTCCTTCCTGAGATGTGTTAAAACCTGATCCCCCACTTCAAATTGAAGTTCCCTGCGATGTTGATCAGCTCTATGTTTGTATTTCTAATTAGAACTCTTTAATTGTTGTTTGATCCAACTATGGAGTCTCTGCATTTCAGCAGCAAAATCCTCTGCTCCAGCGCTTCTGATATCTCCCTGTTCTAAGTCCCTTAACTCAGACACTCCCTTGGGTTGCATTCCATAGAGTATTTGGAATGGGATCCTTCCAATGCTTCTGTTTGGTGAGTCATTGTATGCAAATTCTGCTTGTGGCAGAATCTAATCCCACTGGTTATGGTGTTAAGTAACCAGGCTTCTCAATAAGTTTCCCAAACTTCTATTTACCACCTCAGTCTTCCCATCTGTCTGAGGGTGATAAGTTGAGCTGAAGGAAAAAATTGTCCCCATCTTCTTCCACAACGTCCTCCAAAAGTGACCAACAAATTTTGTTTCTCTGTCTGAGACAATGCTCCTGGGTAGACCGTGAAGTCTCACAATTTCTCTGAAAAACAGATTTGCAACATGTGTTGCATCACTGGTCTTCTAGCATGGGAGGAAATGTGCCATTTTTGAAAACCTATCCGCCACCAAAAATATGGAATCGAATCCCCTTTGTGTTCTTGGCAATACCAACATGAAATCCATGCTTATTGCATCCCAAGGCCTCTCTGGTATTGGCAATGGTTGATACAATCTAGTGTTATGTCTTTTCCCCTTTGCATGTCAGCAGATCCTACATTTTTTCACAAACTTTATCACCTTTGTTCTCATACTTGGCCAATAGTATGAATTTCTCAACTATGCAAACGTTTTATCATGGCCGAAACGTCCAGCCAATCCTCCACTATGCTTCTCCTTCAGAGGATTGTCCCTCATTGAGCATCTTGGTATGCACAAATGATTTCCTCTGAACAACAATCCTTCTTGAACCATATAATCTATCCATTGGCTTCTATCTCTCAGTATAGGGCTTGTACATGCTTCGTAGGCCTCCTTGAAATCTGTATCATCGCAATACATATCCTTAAGGTGTTCAAACCCCAAGGTCTTCACCTGGAATTCCTGCAGAATTAAACATCTCCTGCCTAACGCATCAGAAACTTTCTTAGCATTCCCTGCAATATGTTTTATGACAAAAGTAAAATTTTGCATAAATTCAACCCATTTTGCATGCCTCTGATTCAGTTTTTCTTGTCGAGTTATGAATTGTAAAGCTTAGTTATCGTTGTACAAGAAAAACTCTTGCGGGACAAGATAATGCCTCCATTTCTTCAATGCTGGAATTATGGCATAGAACTCCTTGTCATATGTGGAGTATTTCCTCTTAGCCTCATTCAACTTCTCGCTGAAATAGGCAACATGTCGATTGTCCTAACTTAGAAATTCTCCTATTGCAACTCCACTTGCATCACATCTTACCTGAAATGTCTTCCCAAAATTCAGCAAGACCATAATTGGTCGTTCTATTATCTTCTCCTTCAGTATATTGAAGCTCTTTTTGGCCTCCTCTGTCCATTTAAAAGACTTGTGTCACTTCTTTACTGTATCCATCATGGGTGCACAAATCCCACTGAAGTCTCTAATGAACTTTCTATAAAAACTTGCTAAACCATGAAAGCTCCTTACCTCGAACATGCTCCTTGGTGATGGCCATTCTCTGATTGCTTTCACCTTCTCTGGATCCATATTCAGTTCATTCGAAGAGATCACGAACCCCAAATAAATGAATTATGTCTTCATAAAAGAGGACTTCTTCAAATTGATCAACAACTTCTCCTGTTGTAGCCTTCTCATTACTAGTGTTAGGTGCCTCAAATGCTCCTCTTTAGTCTTGCTAAAAATTAGTATATCATCCAGATATACAACCACGAATTTGCCAATGAAATATTTTAGAATTTCATTCATCAGCCTCATAAAAGTTCTTGGGGCATTCGTTAGTCCAAATGGCATAACCAACCACTCATATAGACCTTCATTCGTCTTAAAGGTTGTTTTCCATTCATCACCTTCTCTCATTATGATCTGGTGATATCCACTTTTCAGATCTATCTTAGAAAAGAAATTTGCTCCACTTAAGAAATCCATTAAATCATCCATTCTCGGTAAAGGAAATCTGTACCTGATGGTGATCTTGTTGATGGCTCTCGAGTCTATGCACATTCTCCATCCTCCATCTTTCTTTGGGCTTAACACAGTGGGTACTGCGCATGGGCTCAAACTTTCTCTGACCAAACCCTTATCCAACAACTCTTGGACTTGGTTCCTCACCTCCTCATTTTCTCGAGGTGTTAATCTGTACAATGCCTTGTTTGGCAGGCTTGCTCCTGGTATCAATTCAATATGATGACTGATACTCCTGATGGGCGCAATGAGTTTGGCAGCTCATCCACCACTATATCAACAAAATTATCCAACAGCTCATGAACTTCTTCAGGTAAATCATCCATTGATGTACTCGTAAGGATGACTCTGGGCTTCCTCACCACAGTGAACTGCATCTCCTGTTCTTCCTTGACTTCTTTCAAGAGTTCCTTTCCACTCATGAGAAGTATGCTTGTGTTGGATTCCTCTTTCACTCTCTTCTCCTCCATTAGCAGCAACATATGCGTCCTACCATTCTTCTCCAATGTATATGTATTCTTCCTTCCATCATGAATGACATTTCTATCAAACTGCCATGGTCTTCCCAACAAAATGTGGCATACGTCCATGGGAATTACATCACATAGGATTTCATCTTTATATCCTCCTATTTTAATTTCAACCAGGCATTGTTTAGTGATCATTACTTGGTGTCCTTTTTGCAGCCATGAGACTTTGTATGGCNGAAAAGAAATTTGCTCCACTTAAGAAATCCATTAAATCATCCATTCTCGGTAAAGGAAATCTGTACCTGATGGTGATCTTGTTGATGGCTCTCGAGTCTATGCACATTCTCCATCCTCCATCTTTCTTTGGGCTTAACACAGTGGGTACTGCGCATGGGCTCAAACTTTCTCTGACCAAACCCTTATCCAACAACTCTTGGACTTGGTTCCTCACCTCCTCATTTTCTCGAGGTGTTAATCTGTACAATGCCTTGTTTGGCAGGCTTGCTCCTGGTATCAATTCAATATGATGACTGATACTCCTGATGGGCGCAATGAGTTTGGCAGCTCATCCACCACTATATCAACAAAATTATCCAACAGCTCATGAACTTCTTCAGGTAAATCATCCATTGATGTACTCGTAAGGATGACTCTGGGCTTCCTCACCACAGTGAACTGCATCTCCTGTTCTTCCTTGACTTCTTTCAAGAGTTCCTTTCCACTCATGAGAAGTATGCTTGTGTTGGATTCCTCTTTCACTCTCTTCTCCTCCATTAGCAGCAACATATGCGTCCTACCATTCTTCTCCAATGTATATGTATTCTTCCTTCCATCATGAATGACATTTCTATCAAACTGCCATGGTCTTCCCAACAAAATGTGGCATACGTCCATGGGAATTACATCACATAGGATTTCATCTTTATATCCTCCTATTTTAATTTCAACCAGGCATTGTTTAGTGATCATTACTTGGTGTCCTTTTTGCAGCCATGAGACTTTGTATGGCTTTGGATGTGCAGTTGTCTTCGGCTCCAATTTCTCCACCATCTCTGTGGATACTAGGCTGTCAGTACTCCCACTGTCAATGATTACCTTGCATACTTTGTCCTTAGTCTTGCAAGATGTCCTGAAGAGACTGTTTCTCTGCACTGGCTTTTAAATTTATGCCTCTGGCTTTAAGAGAATTTTTCTCAACATCAGGGATGATCCATCCTCTGCTCCTTCTACCTCAACATCTCTTTGTTGTGCTTCTAAAATGTGAGCTTCTCCTCCTTTCCTCTTTTTATCGGGACATTCCCAAGACATGTTCCCTATATTTCCACAGTTATAGCACCTTACTCCTCCTCTGCCTCTTCCTCCAGAAGAGTGTCTTCCACCATTTTTTCTTCCTCGTGAACTTCCTCCTCGTTCTAAGTGATTATGTGGTTTCTCAGCCTCGTCCTTAGACTGATGTGCTCTGTCACGGTTAAATCCCTTGCTCTTGCTTGGGATCGAGCCTTTACCTCTTCCTTGCTAGTTCTGTTTTCTGGTCAGCTTCTCCTCTGCCTTCAGCGCAAACTGATAAGCATCTTTCACAGTCCTTACTAACATCATGTTGAGCTCATCCTGGATCTTATATCTCAATCCATTTATATATCTGGCGACTTCCTCTTCATCTCTCTCCCGTTGTCTAGTTCTAATGTTCATCCGGTAGAACTCCTCGGTGTACTCCTTGACTGTCATCCCTTTCTGTCTCAGGTTTTGTAGCTTCCTGAACAGATTGATCTGGTAGTCTTTGGGTATGAACTTAGCCTTCAGTTTGGCTACCATCCTGTCCCAACTCTTTATCTTCTATTTTCCTTTACTTCTCCTCTCAGTCTGCAGTTCGTCCCACCATAGTGCTGCACGCCATTTCAGCCGGGTGATTGCCTGCTTCATCTTCTTCTCCTCATCGACATCTTCATAGTCGAAGTGTTTGTATATGGACCTTATCCAGTCTAACAGTTCTTCAACATCTAGATTTTCCTCATACATGGGAACCTCTATCTTAGCTCTGCCTCCCAATCTGGCAATTGCTCTCAACAAACGTTCTTCTGCATCATCCTCTCCTATAGCTTCTTCAACCTCAACCTCTTCACTTTCTGCATCACTGACATCACCAACTTCAGGTGCTCTCCTCTGTTTTGCTTCCATTGTTTCTAATCGGGCATGAAGCTCTCGCATCTCCCTCTCTACAACATGGTTGGCTAAAGGTGGCTCTCGTCTTCTTGGCGACATTATGTTGACTCTCTGTCACACATAGAGTACAACTCTGAGTTCTCTGTCTCCTTCTTTTCCTCCTTCGCCTAAAGTCTACAGACGAACAACTGATTCTCTGCTACCACCTGATGCAGACCCCCTATCCCTCCTGAGGGTTGCGCGACCTCCCGGTCAGGATCTTCTGGTTCCGGAGCCGAAATGGCTCTTCTGGTCCCGAACTGGAACCCTTCGAACGAACACAAAGGTCCCTTCACCAATGCTCAATTGGATTTTCCAAGCGCCAAGCGTGAGCTCCCCCAGCACACGACCAAGGGTCGTGACCTTGCGCCAAACCAAAAAGGGCCCTTATTGTTTGCCGAGACTTCATGAGTCAAGCATCCCATTCCTTTGCCCTCCGAACCTCTGGTAGATGAAATGCTGAAATGTCCTGGCGCTTGTTCCTTTGGGATTTCACGTTTCGCGAAATCAGGACACAAGGAGTATCCTTGTTCCTTGGAGTCTCTGGTCGCCAAAAAGCCAAAATGTCCCAACGCCTTATCCTCTGGGTTTTTGTGAATTGTGACTTCGGGTTTTGTGATTTCGGGAAATCTGGTTACAAGGGATATCTCTGCCCCTTGGAATGCCCGGTGGCCAAAATGTCAAAATGCCGAAAGGGATGATCGGGACTTTTACCGAAAAGGAATTTCGGATTTCACGACTTCGCGGATCCTGATGCAAGTTCCTTGACTCTTCAACTCCTGAGACCCGAAATGCTGAAAGACAGAGGACTGTGACTTCCCAAGTCAAGCGTCCCGTCCCTTCACTCTTCAAGCCCCCGGTTGCTGAAATGATGAAATGCCTAAATATTATGGCATTCGATCAACGGCTTATAATGATCCCTGGGATCGACGATTTTGGTCGAATCGCGACTTCGCGATTTTGCGGTTCAGGATTCTGAAAGACAAGAGTCTCTGTCTTTCCAACTCACAGTACCCGAAATTCTGAAATGGACCAACGGTCCAGATCTGCTTGTGTTCAACGATCACTACTTCTCCCGAGATTTGGGCGTCAAGAAGCCTTCGCCACTAACCTCCTCGCAGCTCCACCTGATCCAACAGCCTGCGGGGTTTCGGCGTTTCTCCTCGCGGACTCTCTACCGTCCGTCCAGGTCTCCGGGATTTCCCCTCCTGGATCTACGCAGCGTTAAAGTCTGCGCTCCTTCCTCAAATCGGACGGCCTACGGGACTTTCCACCGTGATCCTACGCTCGACGACATTCTCCCTCCTGAGTTTTTACTCGCTTCAGACTTTAAAAAAATTCTAACTCTCCAAAGACTCGGTCTTCACCTCTTCCAGAGAATGAGTTCCTGGATCTCGATAACACTTCCGAAGTGTTATTCCTCCTGAGCTTTGTCTGGTTCAGACTTCAATCTCCCGCATACTCCTTGCGTCAGAGGGATTTCGATAACTCAAATCCACACTGTTCCTCTCTGGCTCGATGCACACCTTGTAGAGCTTCCAATGAAGAGAAACATCTGAAACTGGGAAAATTCACAGTTCCATCCACTTGTTCATGAAAACAGAAAATAACAGGAAAATGCACATAGTCCAAACACCACACATTTGGGTCAATTTTCCATTCTATTATATTCACAAGTGCCCACTGGCTACATAATACATCCAAAATTACAATAACTCAAAAACACTAAGATCTCCTGCTAACTCGTAGTTCTCTCTTATCGCTAATTTCTCTCTCTGTATTCCCGCTCTCTTTTCTAACTGGGTGTGTAAACTTCTACATAACTCAAAAATGTTTCTAGGGTTTCCCCTGGCTACTTGCCTACTCTAAAATTCATCCTACGCTATCTTAGTTCAGTCGAATTCCAAAGCCGAAGTGGAAACTCCTGCTCTGTTTACAATCTTCAAAACGTGTCTCAAAGGGTAAAATTCGACATCGGTTCAAGCGTGCCTCCAAAGGTGAATTCCGGCGCTAAGTGAAGGAAGATTTCAAAATCGGTTGCAACTGTCAATGTTGAATTTCTGGAAGAACTCACATGTGTTGAGTGGCCCTGCCTCTATGCGCTTGCTAACGATGCTCCTGCATCATTTATTCTAGATTTTGAAAGGAAATGATGCACTCAATATAGCAGAACTGGTCATGACATAATCAAGACCTGGTGGGGAAACCCAACCAAGTTTAAATCCAATGCCCATGATATATATTCCACAACATCCTTAGATTCTCACATTTTATACATTGCCATGATGCTCTGCCAACTATTTGGAAGGAAAAACCCGACACATTTCACAGTTAAATGGGTGTCTATAATCAATTAAGTGGTTGAAGGCTATACGTTCAACTAGGCAAAAATATTATTGGATAACCTAGCTAAGGAGGTTTTCGACTACAAATCATTGAAATCAAGAGTCCAACATGCTCCTTTTTACATTTTCACCTACATCATCGATTCCATTTGCTTCATGACTCCATTCCCCCTGATGAACTGGAGCTAGACCCTGGCTAGTTTTGAGCCTATACATTTCTACCACTCCAAACTATGGGAAGAAAATGCTAAAGATTTATTTTATGAGATTTTTCACAATGTAGTGGTACCAATTCATGTAGCTATCTATTGTCACCCTTCACCCAAGATTTCAAACCACATTATGGGGAACTTAGGCACAATTGCAGACCAGTACATTGAACATAACTTCTCTTACATCAGAGTGTTTGGCTGCTTTGTTTCTCCCCATGTCCTTCCAAAATTATTGTCTGATAGGCTGGTCTGTAGAGAAGTGGCATCCCAAATATCCGCAGGGGGAATCGCCAAAGACTTGAAAGTGGCTCAGAAAAATGCATGGCCATCTTTTCTGATACGAGTTGGTGTGTTTACATTGTTAGATTTTGGTCATTCAAAATTCAAGGCTGCGGCCTTAGAAGATGTCAAATTAGTTGACATTGAATTCAAAAAACATCATCCTCATAGAATAGTAGAGAATCATTTGGCCCAATTCAACGTGAAAATATATATACACGAAGATTCCCCTTATGACACTGTTTTCCGAGGAGCTAGATACTATGAAGAAGTCATAAACATATTTCATTCTATGCCTCTTGACCAACAAGTTGCTTTCCTGAGCTTTCAAAGCCATAGAAGGAACAACTTACCTAAGATTTTGCATGCAGAGTCAAATCACATTCCATCTTCACATGAAATTAGATCCACAGAACCCGAGCAAAGTAGCTCTACAGACGACAAAAATGAACAAGAATTGAACAATAGAGATGCATTATTTAAAAATACAAAAGCATCAATGTCAGGCCTAAATGATCAAGAGTTATTAGCTTCCCTTGAAGCCTTCATGAAAGATGATAATGCTTTTCCCCCTTCATCACCAGTTACTACCACTGTTACTACCAGTCTTACTAGTGTAGAAAAGTCTACTGCAATTATTTCCCTTATTCCCTCAGAAACTCCTTTATCAACCAGTTTTGAGGTTCCTAGTTCTGAAGTCATCCATCTAGACGAACTCACTCCCATATCGCCTGAAGAGATGCCCTCATCCATTTTCTTTTTCAATAAGAAAATAAAATTTATCATCGGAAAAGAATCTCACCAAAAGGGTGGAGTGACCACCAAGAAACACAAAATAATATATGATGAACATGAAAAAAATGACATTGGATATGCCAAAGAGGTTGCGGATTCACTAGGAGAAGTTGCCACTACCAACCAATGGTCAGTGGACAATCTTTCAAAGCAATTGCAAGAAAATTCTCTCTTGGTTGAACAATTTCAGAATGAAATGCAGAGCACATAACAGGTTATCACGAGTAGAATGAATTATGACATAGAGCAAATCAGGTTGGCTTATAAATAATAGATGATTCAGCTACAGGGAAATGGAGATGATTGTCCATAATAGTAATTCCATAATTGCTCATCCAGAGAGTTCAATACAACAGTTGCACACCAGAATAGGTTCACTGGAAAAGACAAACACAGATAATACTTCATTCCAAAAAAAAGCATCTGAAATTAATGAAAAGATGGAAGCTGTCAATCAGGTTCTGTATCAAAAAATGGATACTATTCAGAAATACTATAAGGCAATAAATAATTCTCTGAAAATAATTTATGAGAAAGAAAATGATGTATGTATGGCCAGATCCAAATTTCAAGAATTCATTGTATGCAGAAAGAAAACCAATATTCCTGGTCTCACCCCTTTCTCACAATCTGAACAAGTAAAAGTTGAAATGGCCTTGAAAGTTTGAGAGACAAACCTACAAGAAAGCAAGATACTTGCTAGGGAGGCAAAGGAGGCTTGTCTGAATACCTTGTCTATTGTAGAGACAGCATTGGTTGAATTCAAAGGTAATGATATCTTTGAGACATCAAGCAAATTGACATAGAAAAGAATAAAGAAATCTCCAGAAAGAATAAGGAAAGTATACAATCTATCATCCAACAGATGAACCAGATTGATTCACTCAAGATCAACAAGTTGTTGCTAAAACCTAGTTTGCAACACCAAATTACAGCCCAGACAATAATGAAGATCCAGGAGAAGCTACCACTAGTACAGAAGAAGGTATTTTCCTTCGAATTGAATGAGAACATTGAACCTTCGAGATTTGTCATAGCACTGATGGAAATGTGTACCCAGATCAATGAAAAGTGGAAAGAAAGCACATCCAGGACCAAATAGAGGAGCTTATGAATGAAAGAAAACCTATTTGCATATATGAAGTGTTGTCACATGAATCCTGGAGATGTCAGATAGTTTTTTTATTATGAAATCAAACCTATTTGCATATCTGAAGTGTTGTCAAATGAAATGGATATCTTTCTCACATTTTTATTGTGGTATAAATAGATTTTGGTGACAAATAGGAAAAAAATGACATTAGAGAGATTTTTTAAAAGGGAAAGAAAAAAAAAACTATCCAACTGTACTCAATTTCACAATATTGTTTATGAAAAATGTTTTATTAGTACATGCCAAGAGGATTATAATGATGATTTTGCCCATTGACTACATATTAGTTAAGATGTTGACTACAAATTTACGGTGTTTTCTAATGTTTAACATTGTTTGATTAATTTTTGTAACTTTAGAAAAAATTTAAATCATTTTCGTGACTACATATTAGTTAACATGTTGAGTACAAATTTATGGTGTTTTCCAATGTTTAATATTGTTTTATTGAATTTTGTATATATATTTTAAATTAAATCATTTTCCTCTACAACTATTGATATATGAATTGAACCTGTTTCTACAAGTATTTAAGAGGCTCCTTAATCCATAATTAAAGATGCACAATTAGGTTTTTTGTTTGTGCCCAATACTTCCATTTAAATAAAAGATAGTCTATCGTGGCATCTGCAGCTTTCGCTCCTTACATTTGTGATAGGGTGTCAGATTCCAACATAAAATTTTGTTGAGCATGTTTCGATGAGTGGTAGCGATCTCTTTACCTTAGAAAATCTTGATACCTTCAAACCTTGGCAAGATGAAATTCTAAATTGTTACAATCTTTATATAAAACTCTAATGAGCCTTTGGTCCAACCAATCTAACATTTATGGAGTGGAAATCAAATGTGGAACCCCAAAATCTAGGATGTCCAGCTAGCGGAAACCTCCAGCTACATACCTCTATCGAAAGGCTCTGTTCTAGATGTGGAAGATCTAAAAATACAAAATATGGATGTTGGAATCCGTTCGACATGGAAATAATCCAAATGACCTTTTATTTAGAAACTTGGATCCGGATGATCCAGAGATCCAAATATCCAAATGTTTCAACAACTCCACTTAATCATTAAAACGGGATCTCGATGCCATGTCACATGATCCACTTCACAATGGCACACCTTTCTATAACTTAACCTTCACTCTTTTGTTGAGTTGTAATGTTGTATGGGTTGTGGGTTCTACGATCCAGCTAGTGGGTCTTTATCACATGATAATCAATATGGCTTGGAACCTTTCCTAAACTCTAGAGGCTTAATTATCAATAACCTTTAACTCATACCCAATCAAATATTGAAATATGGAGAGTGGAACCACTCATCTACAGGTCGGACATTCATCTCTACCTTTAACCACTTTAACACTAGAGCCTAGATCCAGATAATCCTGATAGTTCAAAATTTAAGCAGAACCTTCTAACGTAGGAACCTTCCATCCAAGTCATAGGCATCCGAAAATCATTTTTCAACGGACTTTTAACAAAGTCCGGATCCAAATAGTCAAATATCCAAGTACAACAAAACTGCCTAAATTCAACTCAATCGCTACTCAATCTAGTTTGTAATTCATTTTGATTTCTTCATCATCTCTCAATTTACACTCTGATCTCTAATATTTCTATGCCAATCATCAATGTTTACAGGGTTTCAACACTCATTCAATGCATAAAAATGGTCTTTCTTCAAGTACATAGATCGAAGAGAAAGTGATGTAGAGAAAGAGAATTTTAGAAAATAATTATATCGACGTGGCACTATAACATGATAGTCGTACCATACTCCTATTATTTGATTAAGGTTAATCACAATCTTGTACACCATGCTTTCATTACTCCTTCAAATAAATAAGAGCAAGAAATGTGACGGAATGATGGACTGAAGATTTCATGTAGGATGTATATACTGGTTGATTGAAATATATATATATATATATATTTCAACTGGTTGATTGAAATATATATATATATATATATATATATATATATATATATATATATATATATATATATATATATATTCTGGACATTATAATAACAACTATGACTTACAAGACTTTTCACTCTCTTGCTTTTAAATTTTTGGTGACATGATCATAAAACCAGCACTTGTGACTTCATAAACCACATAGTTTTGTGACCACTAGCCCTCTAACAAAGATAACAAATAAATGGACATATACAACATAACAGCTTAGTTTATTATTTGGCAAAAACTAAGCTTCGATGCAACAATTGTTAATTTTGCATTACTATAAAAATATCTTTTCTAAAAATATCTTTTCTAGTAATTCTAGAGACTCATAACCTTGAGATCAAGGGTTAGAATTCCTTCTCCGACGGACAAGATTCTGACACCCCACCAGACCTATCGACCAGAGCCCGACCAACAGCTTATGATTAATTCTTGCAACTGAATCATTGTTCAAACTCTCGTTCATCTACCACCCGAACTATCACATCCCACCATATCATAGCCCAACCGACAGCGTGTTGTTAAACTTACAATCAATTCTCATTTATATTTGAATGGAGATCAAACCTGTCCACATGACTATAGTCGGTGGATAGTTTTTCAATGCTTTTTTTCACCAAACTCCATTGCAAGTTGCAACCATTAACTTAAACCTAATTCCATTAGCATGAAGCTATGAAGGCTGACAACCACCAACCATCTAATTCCATTAGTGGGGCTTCTATTGAACCTAAAGAACCAGCCCCACGTGAATGCAGGGCCTTTTCTGCTTAAATCTAGCGATGTAGACAGTCTCTACTAGTGCGCGATTGAGACTGATCAGGTGCATTTGTCATGGACCACCAACAACATAGAAAGGCAAATTTTTCATGGACCACCACGGTACTGTTGCGTTAGTAATCTGTACGTGGGTTTATAAAAAAATTTGTAGCAACGAGAACGGGAAGTGAATATTTGGTTTCAGTCAGAGACATTTTGCAGATTGACATTAAATGCATGTTCGAGCAATTTGTTATTTCCAGACCAAGTTAGGACTAATTACGCCGAAAGGCGTATACCTATTGATAATGGGCACAATTAATCACCTTTTAATCATAAATTTCAATCTTAGGGTTGGCAATTGAAGATGCTGGCATATTCTTCGTCGTCCTCTCTAATCAATGGATGAGATTTTGATAAATTAACTTCCGCTCATTTATAAAAACGTACGTTTATGTGATTACTTTTTCACATTTACTAATTAAGATTAAAGAATTACTTGATCACAACCAGATTGCCACGTTCAATGATTAAAAAATAACAACAAAAATTATTGTTCATGGACGAATGCGTATGACCGCTTGAGGCCGAGTGGATTATAAACTGTGCCGTTTCTTCTGTGTGTTTTACAGTGCGCCGTCAGATTCGTGAAGTTTTAAATTAATTATCCTTTTATAACTGCAAAGGATTCGTGAAGTTTTAAATTAATTATTATAATTAATATATTTTATTGATATTGGTTAAATGTTTTAGTTTTTAAATTTTTTTGGTGAAAATCTAATCATATAAATTTAAACAAATTTATGCTGTAGGAATCGCATGCGTCGATCTCCAAATAACCGCGGCCCTCTCCAAATAGCCGCAGTCCATCTGTATCCTGAGGTCTAAAAACATCTACACTGTGTTTTTTCTTTTGAAAAAAATTACATGGTATAAATCAAAGTTATGGCTATATGAAAGGTTGACTTTTTTTATTAAAGGTTGAAGGATTCGTGAGGTGAATGCTTATAATCAATTTAAAAAGGTGGAGGAATTAAAGTAAAGGTGAATTCTTTATTAAAATGTATTTTAATTAAAAAGATGAATTTATATTAAATGCATAAATTCAAGTGGCTATATGTTTTTTTAAAAAGGTGAATCTTTTTAAATATCAAAGCAATTGGGACAATGCAATGCCATGGTACGCAGCTTAACGCAGCCATGGTACGCAGCTTAACCCAAATAGTTTTTGTGCAAAGATGACAGGGTTAATAAATTTTATATAGCAAAGATGGATATAGCAAATTTTATTTACAAACCCTATTTAGGGTTTATATTAAAATTAAGTTTAATAAATTAAATATACCTTTCGGCGTTCATCAGCCACAATTATGTGGTTGTGCTAGTCATATGACTATTAATTATGACGTGGATGTCAATTCTAAGTGCTTATATATAGAGAACGAATGTATGGTCTTACCACAGTCTTGTGTGCAAGCTTTCCATCCATTGTTTTCTGTGATAACTGTTTTGCTTTGAAATTCAATAGCAATAAGGATGAGGAATCCTCAAGTTCTTCTTTTGAAGCAGATCATCAGAGCATTTTGCAAGGTTGCCCATGGCTATAAGGGAATTGGCTATCGCCTCTTTCCAAAGAAGACAAGATATTTCACAATGAAAGACGAGGTCGTGGGAAGATCATGCAGTCCTCTGCCCACAGATGTTCCCAAGGGACACTGTGCAGTGTATGTTGGAAGCGAACGCAGTAGATTTATCATTCCCACCATTTATTTGAATCATTCTCTGTTCCGGGCATTGCTAGAGAAGGCCGAGGAAGTGTATGGGTTTGATCATCATATGGAACTCATTATTCCCTGTGAAGTAACAGTTTTCCAGTCACTTACCTCCATGTTGGGAAAAAAGGGATGCCGCACCTAGAACTTTGAAGCTGGATGAGCTCCTCCATATCCAGCTACGCAGAGATTGCGTGCGATCTCTCAAAATGAAACCAAACAGAGATTGCGGTTTTGAGAATTACAACAGCTTCCTTGGTTGGAGCTGTAGAGATGTCCTTTGAAATTGAAAGTAAAACCAAAGATATGCTTTGGTTTTGTTTTTGTTTTCAAATTTGAGTTGGAGAAGCTGCACAACTCCATTATATGCTTATTAGCAACCAAAATGATTTGAGTTGCATAAGAATTTTCAGGGCAGCAGTCTTACAGTCTAAGATTTTGCAGATGGCAGGGATACTTTTCAAATCGCCTTCTTCAAAATGACGCAGAAAGCAACGAGAGGGCAGGAGAGCTGTTCAAAATTTGTATGCAGGAAATCAATCATAGATCAAACGGTAACTTATGAAAACTGTGTTGGATGCAATTTTCTGGGCTAAGGCTAGTTGAGAATACCCAGTACTATTGGTCGTTTTATGAGTTATGGCTAGTGGAGACTAGCTCATGCATTGGTATGCTAAACTCTGTAAATAATCTAAAGCCAAACAATTTGATCTAATGTTTTCTTTGAGGACATGTTTCATGATTTTACCATTTGTGTCCCTTTCGTGTAATAACAGGGTTCGTTGACTGTTGGGTAATTATACTTTGACAAATGTGGTCTTATAAAGAATTTTGTGGTTCTATACTTTATGTGGTCTTATAAAGTATGTGGATGTCATACAAAACAGTTTCATAGATGTTTTGCAAGATATGGAACTGAACGAAAAAATCATATATGAGTAATTACTTTAAAGAGCAATGATTACAAGGTTTATAGATCATAAATTAAGGAACATTGTTTTGTAATTCAAGTTATAACAAGTTATTTAGTCAGAAATTCTACAGCGAACTGCAAAGAACAGACTTTAAAACATAATTGCCTAGAAGCCAAAAGAATGAGATATAGCGATTCCTCTACAGATAAATTGCAAAGAGAATTCAACATCACTTTCTATTAAAACATAAAACTGTCAAAATATTAAATAGGAAGTACGATTTAAAGGAATGATTGCTCCAACAAAAAGTAACCTGCCAACTTGATTTTGCATTCGAAACTCTTAAAAAATGGGCACTTCAAAAATGGTTGTCCAAAAACAAAATATGCTTCTCATTTTGAGGTGAGGCTAGTTGGCAACTTTGATAACTAGTGGATGCATGTCCAGAGGGATTGGGTGGCTTCCTATGCATTGATCAAGGATGGGGCACATCAACAATCCAAAAGTTATTCGAGATGTTCCATCTCCACTCACACTTTATTTTCTTTTACTAAGATATATAAGCACATGATGGTACTAATATGTGATTGAAATTCATTGTAAAAGCATCATGGGTAGATAGAATTTGTCATCTATATGACACTAAAAGAATTGAAAATGAAAAGCACTTTCTCTTAAAATGTTTTTCATACACCCACATTATATCTAGATTTCAAAATATTTATTACAAAACCAACCTTATTAACTTTTAAACTTAATAAAAGTAAAATAATATAAAAATACTTCTCTTAAAAAATTTAAACACATAAATAAAACTTTAAAACAAACAAAATAATTTTAAATATAGAATAAGCCAAAATTTATATAATAGCCACTATTATCTTAAATTATCATTTAAAAATTTACAATCTTTTTCAATTATGTACATAAAACTTGGAATATTCATCTATATTTGATTTTTGAATCCATTTTAATTATCCAAATTAAATCATTAGTAGAAATAACTAAGCAAAAATCTGTTACCATATCACATTATTTTTTAGTCCATTTTAATTATCCAAATTAAATAATCAGTAGAAATAACTAAGCAAAAATATGTTACCATTTCACGTTATTATAGGTTGTATTTTATAAAAGGCCACGAAAGACTTCTACTCGTTTATTTTTAAAAACTGTCATTTCCATGACATTATATATATACTTCTACTCGTTTATTTTTAAAAACTGTCATTTCCATGACATTATATATATATATATATATATATATATATATATATATATATATATATATATATATATATATATATATATTATGTATTATATGTGTTTTTGTTAATTTTTATTGTGAATAGAAGGTGCTAATACAAAGAAAACCCATGCATAATATAAAATTATTATGAAATTACGTTTAACATAACAACATCAAACTGCATCATATAGAATACAACATCATTAAAAAATAAACATAAAATTTTATCTTGATATAGCAGTTTGTGTACGGTTTGAATTTTGAATAGCACCAAATAAGAGGTTCCAACTTCTTTTTATGCCTTAATTTCTCCTATATCTGATCTTGTACATTAACAATCTGCCAGACACTGAGTAGGAGGCATGCGGCATGCAATGATGCCAAGATAGCTATAGCCTATGGGAAAAGGAAAATGTTTAAATATGTGGCTCATATTCATATTGAATTCCCTGTTCGAATTACTACTTGGGTGCATTGGGTATAATTTATGATCTTTTCTTTCGTCTCATCTAAGTGGTAGCTATCCCACACCTCAATCATTATTGTGGTCTTCGGATATCATCTGGACATTTGGACATTTTGGACATTCTGTGTACTTATATTTTAAAAACTATCAACTAGTAAATAGAGTAAATGAATAGAAAAATGCCGAGCACTAAACAGAGTAAAGTTGTGGTCCACTCTAACAAATGAATTGTACTAATTGTGAAAAATTCTAGCTTGGAGGTTGGGATCCGAGCCTTTAAACAGATAATGAATAGAGAGAAAAGAGATATAACACATACACACACAACAACATAGAGATGGGGGCAATGGTTGATCCAGGTGGATATTGGTGGCCACCCACCTATTCCACTTGGACCCCCACCATTACTTCTTTCAATTTTTCAGTTTCCGCACAGTTTACTATTTTTAGCAGTTTTTCGGGTCCTGAAATTCCGGAGCCATTTTGAGGCCTTAAATGACGCTTTTTGGGAAAACGGGGCCAATAGACGTTTTCAGGCCAGTAACTGCCATATCTCTTCTCAGAGATAAGCTACCAGCGCCCTAGCTAGTTTATTTCCATTCTGTCTGTAAGCATATTTCAGTCATTTGTTATTAATGAAATGAAGTCTTATTTCCACCGCATCTCTGTGTTTATGTGTATTTATGTATTTCATTGTGTTCCTACATAAATCTGGATCAGTGGTATCAGAGTGGTCTTCTCATTCTCGATCCTTCTTTGCATGTCCCCAACGAGGTCGGGATATAAGGAGTTGGGGCTCGATCTGGTTGAACCTTTGCAAGATTAGCCTCGCAAACCCCGACGACTGCCCATGGGGGAAGAAAAGATAGATGAGGGAGCAGGAGATCCTATCAAAATGTTGCTCGAGGAGGCCCTCGAGAAACAAAGGAACGAGATGATGGACAACTTTGCCCAGATTCTTCAACGGATTCCCACTGGCGGTGCATCGACATCCAACAGCCACTCTGGAGGTGCCACTCCTTTTAAGGTACAAATAAACTTTGACGTTCCCATATTTGAGGGCCAAATAGATGCAGATGTCGTAGATAGATGGTTGAATCTGTTAGAAGGATATTTCTCGGTTCATGACTTTTCTGACCGAGAAAAGATTATTTTTGCACTCCTCAAAGCCGCCCCCCATGTCAAGGACTGGTGGGAAACCTACTCGGAGCAATAGGACGAGGGAGAACCCTCTCTGTTCTCGACCGCACCCACTTGGAATTCTTTCTGAGATGCCATCAAGGAACAATATTATCCCGTGGGGAGCTACGAGGAGAAATACATACAATGGACTACGTTGCGGAAGCAAAGGGACCAAGATGTGCATGAGATGACGAATCTGTTTCATACCCTACGCACAAAGTTGGGTATCAAATATTCAGAGAAACATTGGGTGTTAAAGTACCGCAGTTGTCTGCACAAATACATTCAGGAGGAAATGGAGTTCCTCGAAATCTCCTCGCTTGGTGTGGCATACTGATATGCTGCCAAGATTGAGCAGAAGTTCAAACAAAAGAGGCAGGACTTTGGGCCTGCAAATCAGAAGCAAGGGAAAGGAACCCCCAAATCGCAGAACAAAGGACCAAGCCAAGGCGGGGCAGCCCAGGACAACCCACCAAAGCCACAAGCAAAGAACAACACCACGAAGCCAAAAAAGGACATGGGGAAGTTGTGTGAGTTCCATAAGAGCTCCACTCACAACACAAGTGAGTGTCGGGCCAAGCAGTCACTGGTAGTTGAGTTGAAGGCTTCTGAATTGGATGCATGCTCCGACTCTAAATCAGAACTTGACAATGGGAATGACAGGGGTAAGCAGATTATCAATGCGGAGCCCAACGCCATTGTTGCCACCACGAAGATCCAAAAGGAGGAACTAGAAGATCCAGAGGAGGCAGAGCATCTCTTCCATTCCAAGATGTGGGTAAAGGGTTCCCCGTTGCAGTTCATTATCGACAGCGGGAGCCAGAGGAACCTCATCTCAGTAGAGGTTATGAAGCGGTTGGGCTTGCCGACCACAGCACACCCACAACCATACACCATCGGGTGGTTGCACCAAGGACAGGACCTCCGCGTCAGTCAACAATGTCACCTTCCCTAAAACATCAAGCCCTTCACGGATGAGGTATTATGTGACATTGCTCCTCTTGATGTTTCTGATGTATTATTAGGCCAACCGTACTTGTGGAAGCGACATGTTGTGTATGAGTCCAGGCCTCGTGTTGTTATTATCACTTTGGGCAATAAGTTGTACAGGATACCGAAGATAGCACCGCCTACCACCATCTCTTTGGTTACTGCAAAATAATGCAATAAGCTCATTTCCAAAACCAGGAAATTTGTTTTCCTGATGATCCGCCCTCAGGGAAAGAGGAATATTGTGTCCATGACCTTCAGACAAGGCCTTGTTGCACGAAAACAACAGATGGATAAAGTCGTGGAGGAGTACGAGGACATCTTCACCTCCCCCGCAGGGGTGCCTCTACACTGCCAGGTCAAGCACCCCATCGATTTGACCCCAGGTGTGTCACTTTCCAATGGACCCATCTATCGACGCTCTGTTCTGGAGAATGACGAAATCAAGAGGCATATTTAGGAGATGTTACAGAAAGGTCACATCCGACCGAGTTCATCACCCTGTGGAAGCCCGATCGTGTTGGTGCAGAAGAAGGATGGGACCTGGAGACTCTGCATTGACTATCAGGCACTGAACAAGATCACTGTCCGGAATAGGTACCCGATCCCACGGATTGATGACCTTCTAGACCAACTCAAGGGGGAAAAATATTTTAGCAAGATTGACTTGAAGTCTGGGTATCACCAGGTACCAATCGAACCCTCTGATGTGTGGAATACTGCATTCAAATCCAAGGAGGGCCTTTTCGAATGGTTGGTCATGCCTTTCGGGTTGACGAATTCCCCTGTAACCTTCATGAGGCTAATGGACGACATCCTGTGGCCATTCACCAATTCATTTGTAGTGGTGTACTTGGATGACATTCTGATCTTCAGCCGGACTTGGGAAGAGCACCTCCACCACATTGGACAGGTCCTCCAAACACTGTGGCAGCACAAGTTGTGTGTTAATTTGGAGAAATGTGCTTTTGGCATGACCCAGGTTCAGTATCTAGGATACATTATTGATGAGCAGGGTGTGCATGTGGATCCAACAAAGATCCAAGTCATTCGGGATTGGCCAGCCCCAAACACCCTAACAGAGCTCCGCAGCTTTTTAGGTCTTGCCAATTTCTACCGCAGGTTTGTGTTGGGATTCTCTCATATCACTTGGCCCTTGAGTCAAGTCACCAAGGGAGGAGCTAAA
>SNQJ01S0007880.1:0-24033 GCA_010110895.2 Picea sitchensis | reverse complement strand
CATGGATACACAGATCAAGCACACCCGAAAACAAAGGATACCACTATATCGAGTTGTCAAAGCAGGCCAACTCCTTCACCAAGGAAAGTGGCTCACCAGGGACCAAGTTCAGCAGAGGTTTCCTCATCTCATGAAGGAACTCAACGCAATGGGGACCATTGCTTCCTAAGGGGGGAGGAATGATCCAGGTGGATATTGGTGGCCACCCACCTATTCCACTTGGACCCCCACCATTACTTCTTTCAGTTTTTTAGTTTCCGCACAGTTTACTATGTTTAGCTGTTTTTCGGGTCTTGAACTTCTGGAGCCGTTTTGAGGTCTTAAACGACGTTTTTTGGGAAAATGGGGAGCATCATGTATTGTAGATCAATGTTTCTCACCCAAAAGTTGTATTCCTCGGATAGATATTTCTAACGAGGTATGGAACACGTCAAACGGAGATCATCTGCCAAAGTTACGTCCCCGGGAAGTTGATGTACCAACTTACCCAAACAGGGCCCATAGTCTTGGCGTTTCATCTCCTAGGGTTAGGTCTTTGGATGTTTAGGTTTTTCCATTGTTTCTCAATAATACTAGGCCTTCGAGCCTCATTGTAACACAGTTCAGAGGCCAGTAGCCGCCACATCTCTTCTCAGAGATAAGCTATTAGCGCCCTAGCTAGTTTATTTCCATTCTATCTGTAAGCATATTTCAGTCATTTGTTATTAATGAAATGAAGTCTTATTTCTGCCGCATCTCTGTGTTTATGTGTATTTATGTATTTCATTGTGTTCCTACATAAATATAGATCAATGGTGTCCTTCTATTGCTCACCCAAAATAGATGGATTACAATTCTCAAGAAGCTCCTCATGGGCTTCTACATTTAAACAGGATATTCTCATGCATTTCCAAGCATACAGAAATCCAAACTCTTGAGAAACCTCCAAACAAATGTATCGGAAAGGGTATGTGTTCCCACAACCCAACAATATCCACATTGAAAACAATTTCTTGATACCTTGCCCAACGAATCAAACATCACCTTCCTACAAGCCAAGAGAAGACAAACACCATTGTAGCTTGTCTAACAACACTGGTTGCATGAACATGTTTGCATAGTTTGCTCCAGTATGGACCACTCCACCTCTACTGAAGAATATAACCACAAACTAAACCATTGCAACCACTATAGGTGATACTCGTGCTTCTCAGATACCAAAGCACTCATTTCTATGCTCTTTACCTTGTTTTTTCATGTTTCCACTAACAACATCTACTGCATATGAAATATTTGAACATTCCCATCACAAACATCAACATTCCTATTGTATTGTACACGAGACGTATAATATTTTTCTTCCTTACTACCAGGACAAAAAATTGAAGGAAGTTTACAATGTAAATCTAAAGAGATATTTATCAGTTTCACAAAGTTCATACTAAACCTCATAAGTGACAACCATAACTTACCATTTTTACCGTCCCTTTGTACTTATATGTCCAATATTTGTTTTTTGTCTCCTAGATCCTTCCTTTGAAACATCCTTGTCAATTGAGCCTTTAACCTACTAATCTTAACCTTTCTTTGCTTGCAACAAGCATATCATAACCACAACATCAAGATAATGAATGTACCATCAACATAATGATCATACTCACTTCTTAATAACTTGGCTCACTATGAAGGAATAAAAAATCGTGTACCACTACCTAGTTACCTTAGGCCATACAATGATTCCTTGAGTTTGCAAACAAATCTCCCTTTGCGATCTTAAACAACTTCTCGTGGTAAGTATCCTTGCTACTAATGATTTGTGGACAATAGGATCCCACAATCTGCATCCCTTAGCTCCATAACCATAACCAACAAAGATATAAAATGTGTTCTCTTTGTTGATGTTTTGGTAGTTGCAGTAGGTATTTTCCTCCTAGACAACTTTTCTTAAAGAAGAAGAAGATTCCAAGAAGTCAAAGGAAGACCATTGAATAGTTGAAGAACACCCCAGAAAAGAATACAGTAAAATAGAAGACCACAGAAGAGAAGTCGACACACAGAAATAATAAAAACCCAGAATAAGAAGTCGATCCAGATAGGCACCCAGATTAGTATAAATACTAATTTGAGTCAGTTCATTTGTAAAGTCAGACATTTCTCCTTTTGCAGTGCACACTAGGAAGTTGCAGTTGCAATTGCAATTGTAGTTTCACTATTTATGGTTTTTGTCTCTCTTGGAGAGTGCATCCCACTTGGGGAAGGATATACTTGGCGGTTTTTGGTGATCTCTCGTGTTCTCTACCTATAGAAGAGTTGCGCTATGGTTGTGTGGTGTTTCCTCATTTCTTCATGCCAATTACAGTAGAAGTTGCAGTTACAGTAGCAGTTGCAACTGCAATTGTAGTTACCATTTGTGTCAATTATGTGGTGTACTAGTGATGCGCCTATCTTGCACTAGTTTTATGGTGACTCAGTTGTCTACCCTTTCTAGGGTTTGACAAGAAGAAGAGATGATTATTTTGTTCTTTGTTGTTGGTTTTCTCTTGGGATTAGAGCTTTTTCATGGTTATATTGGAATATTCTCTTGAAGAAAAGTTGGATGGGTTTTTCCCCAAGTTTGGGGTTTTCCCAGGATAAATATTTGTGTACTCTTGTGCGTGTTTATCTATTTCTTATATACTCCAGTATATGTTTATTGAATGTTAAAAGAAGATTAAAATTCTATGGTAAATCTAATTTTAATAAAACTAATGAAAATCTAACACGGTTTCAGAGTAGGTTTCCTTCAAAACAGTCTAACCGCTGGAAGGAAGATCGTGAGATTTGCCACATTGCTAAGATTTGTTGTTGTACATGTAACTTGTTGTACAATTTTCGTTTTCGAGATCGTTGAGGACTTGTTATAAATTCGATTGGGAAAAACTCCACCACTAATAAAATCTCCCTACTCTAGCGCACCTATTTCACTTCTCAGATTGAATTTCCGTCAAAATTATTTTTTTAAGGTTTTAGGTTGGTTGACATTTTCTTGGACATTGAACCTTCTGATTCAAATTTCTAATTTTTTCTTGTTGATGTAATGTCTGAGATTAGAAGACAAAGTTGGATGGTGCACTTGTATATAAGATGAGGGTGTTTGCAGGAGATGTACACTTGACAAAAGGACATTTATCCAAGTAGTCACAGTAGATCCAAAGGGATCTTAGATCTAGTGCACTCAAAGGAAGCCCAAGAGTTGGAGGTAGCACTGACGATGTCTCCTAAAATATATGACAACTCAAATGGGACAACAATAGCTAGACTCTAGGTTTGCATATCAGGTTTGATATTTTATATTGTTTCAACCTAAGTAAGTGGTGTAACTAGAATAGCAATCTTTAGAGTTCTATTACTGCTATTGCTATCAAATGTTTAGTAACACTTGAAAATTGTTGGTATGATTGTCATTAAGTAAAAACTCATTTTTCAGTATTAATGATGAACTTGTTTACAAGATAAATTGATATCCTCAAGGTGATTTTCTTGGTTGTTGACCTTGTTCCAAGCAATTTATCTTGTAAATTCCATGGAGGTTACCATGGAGTTATTTTTGTTCTTGTTTCTTCTTCCGAGTAGGTTACCATGGAGGAATGATTGGTCACAACACTAGAAGAGTGTTGTTCTTATTTCTTATTATTTTATTTTTTATTCCAGAAAGGTCTCAAGCAATAGCTCTGAGAAGGAGCTATTGTGACAATTGTTCTCGTTCTCATTTTTATTATTATAAGAGTATTATTCTTGTCTGTTGTTTTCCCTTGTTTTTGCTCTTGTTCCAGGAATGTCACAAGTGATAACTCTGAGAGGGATCTATAGTGACGGTTGCAGAAGGAAACATATTAGACGATCTTTAGTTTGAGACATGGAGTAGACTATCTAGATAAGAACTTGTATACATGACCGTCTACATCCATATACCGAAGAGGAAGAGTTAGTAGAGGCAGAAGGGCCTAACCTGAATCGTTGTAGAGACCAGGAAAAGACCATATATGTCATTGATAAGCCATATCATGAGGAGGAGTAGATGGATCCACCAGTGGTGAGGTAGAAGACCCCACCAAGTACCAACTCAGAAAGAGTTAGAGTTCATAGGGAGTCAACTTTGAGGATCCAGTAGGGAGCAGAAGCCTCCCCAGGATAGTTCATAGGAGATTAGACTTCAGAGGAGGTCAGCACATGTAGAGGGAGAAGATGGCTTCAGAGATTATATAGACTCAGAGAGAGTCAAGTTTCAGAGGGAGCATGTAGACTCAGAGTGATCTTGATCTTGGAAAGAGTCAGTGGCTTAGAAACTTTCAATCAGAAAGTATTCCTCCTCAAATTCAGATGGGAAAGAGAGAGACGTCTTCCAAGACTGACTGATAGATGCCATGAGTTGAGGAGGATAGATCGAAGCTTCATAGGATTCAAGGAGATATGAGACCTCCTGGGAGGATTCCCTTGACAGAGGAGGAAGCTAGTCAAAAGGACAGGGATATGGATTTTTCCTAGGTTCCAAGACCAAAAGGGAAGTCAGTAGTGACTTCCAAGTTATATACAAGATCAAGAATGTTGCAAATGGAAACATAGAGATGTACAAAGCTTGATTTGTGGCTAGAGGATTCTCCCGGCAAGAGGGAGAATATTATGATGAGACACTTTCTCCAGTAGTGCAGAAGAAGTGTTCATAGAGTAGCCACCAGATACATGAGAAGGAGTCTCATGTTTTCATATTGAATAAATATTTGTATGGGCCTAAGAAGGCACCTAGGGCCTGATATGCCGGATGAGACAGTTATTTGATGAGATTAGGGATGGTTTCACATTGATCCTATATGTGGATGACATGTTTCTTACAAGGGATGAGAAGCTCACATATGGGTGCAAGAGGGAGCTCTCTTAAGAGTTTGAGATAAAGGATCTAGGTCTGATGCATTACTTCTTGGGATTGGAGGTGTGGTAGAGATTAGATGAGATTTTTCTTAACCAAGGAAAATATATTATTGAGATCCTGCAGAGATTCGGGATGATGGACTGCAAGTCCATGGCCACACCCATGACGATAAATATGAAGCTTCTGAGTGATTCATATTTGGATTTGGTGGATCCCACGATGTACAGGTAGTTGATTGGATCCTTGATGTACCTGGTTAACACCAAGCCAGACATATGTTTTGCAGTGAATGTCTTGAGTCAGTTCATGGCTGAACCTAGACATGTACATTGGATGGAAGAAAAACATATGTTAGGGTACCTACATGGTACAATTGGATATGGACTGAGATATGTCTCGAGTGGAGATGTGAAGCTGCAGGGATATACAGACTCTGACTGGGAAGTGAGTGCAGTAGATCGGAAGATTACTTCTCGATGTTGCTTCAGTCTGGGATCAGGTATGATCTCATGATTAAGCAAGAAGCAAACATCAATGGCACTCAATACAACAAAGAAAACATATATTGCAGCAAGTATTGCAAGTCGTGAAGCAGTATGGCTTCGAAAGTTGCTTGCAAGGATATTTGATCTAGAGTTGGAGCCAACTTTGATACATTGTGACAATCAAAGTTGTGTGAAGCATATAGAGATCAAATATCATTCCATCGGAGACATGGTGCAGAGAGGATTTGTGGAGCTCAGGTACATATCCATAGATGAGAAGATAGTGGACAGTCTCACCAAGCTTCTGTCTAGAGTGAAGTATGAGTACTTCAGAGACATGCTTGGCATGATGAAAAATTTTCACCCTCATTGAGAGGGAGGTGTGTTGTTTCTCTTCCTGCCGACTAACCCCTCTAGCCAAGGGTTTCCTAGATCGGTCATGTGAGGTGATTGAGGGGGTAACGCACTACCAGACCTGATGAGAGAAGAAACATCACACACATAGTCGTGAGGACTATGGGAGTAGCTTCGTGCTACTGGTTGAGACTATAACTGTGGTTGATGGAATTGTAGTAGCTTTGTTCTACTAGTTGATTGTTGCAGAGACCATGACTATGGATGATGGAGTTGTAGTATTTGTGTTCTACTAGATGATTGTTGCATAGTCATGGGGATTGCAGACTATGATTATGGTTGATGGCATGGTAGTAGTTGTGTTCTATTAGTTGATTGTTGCATAATCATAGAGACTATTGGACTACATGGTGGTATCTTGTGTAGTTACCAGTTGATTGTAAGATATGTCTATGGTTGATGGAATGGTAGTAGTTGTGTGCTAATAGTTGATTGATGCATAGTCATAGAGTTTCTGACTATGGTTAATGACATGGCAGTAGCTATGTGCTACTAGTTGATTGCTACATAGTCATAGAGTTTCTGACTATAGTTGATGGCATGGTAGTAGTTGTGTACTACTAGTTGATTGTTGCATAGTCACAGAGATCATAACTATGGTTGATGGCATGGTAGTAGCTTAGTGTTACTAGTTGATAAATGCATAGTTATGGAGACTATTGGACTGCATGGTAGTAGTCTTACGACTACTAGTGGATTGCAAATCATGACTATGGATGATGGCATGGTAGTAGCTTAGAGATATTAGTTGATTGTTACATAGTCATGAGAGACTACTAGATAGCATGGTAGTATCTTAGTGCTACTAGTTGATTGCTATGTAGTCATGATAGCATGGTGGTATCTTTGTGTTGCTAGTTTATTGTTGGAGAGCATTGTAGTAGTTGTATTCTAATGTTTGATCGCAACACATTCAAGAGGACTATGGCAGTAGTTGTGTACTACTAGACAATATGGGTAGTTGTGTGATACTAGATGATTGAAGCATAGTCTTGGAAACTGTGACGGATGATTCGAGCTACCGATGGCATGGTACTAGATGTGTTCTACTCGCTGATTGCAGAGTAGTCAGTGGAATACTAGAAGAAAACATCATGGAAGAATACCTCCCTAGCTAAGAGGGACTGTTGATGTTTTGGTAGTTGTGGGAGGTATTTTCCTCCTAGAATTTTTTTCTTAGAGAAGAAGAAGATTCCAAGAATTCAAAGGAAGACCATTGAATAGTTGAAGAACACCCTGAAAAAGAATAAAGTAAAATAGAAGACCACAGAAGAGAAGTTGGCCCACAAAAAATAATAATAAAGTGGAAATATAATTTCTAGGAAGAGAACTTGGCCCACAGAAATAATAAAGACCCTGAATAAGAAGTCGACTTAGACAGGTGCCCATATTAGTACAAATACTAATCTTGGTTATTTCATTTGCACAACAGTTAGTTCTGCTTCTGCAGTGAGCACTAGGCAGTTGTAGTTGCAATTGCAGTTTCTCTATTTATGGTTTCTAGTTTTCTTGGAGAGAGTTCCCCACTTGGGGAAAGATATTCTTGGTGGTTCTTGGTGATCTCTCTTATGTGCTACTTCTGGAAGAGTTGCGCTAAGGTTGTGTGGTGTTGTCCAGTTGCTTCGTTCCAGTTGTAGTAGCAGTTGCAGTTACAGTAGCAGTTGCAGTTGCAGTAGAAACTACAGCTGCAGTTACCAGTTGTACCATTTTTGTAGTGTGCTAGTGATGTGTCTATCTTGCGTCAGTTCTAAGGTGACTCAGTTGTCTACCCTCGTTAGGGTTTGACAAGAAGAAGAGATAAGTATTTGGTTCTTCATTGTTAGTTTTCTCTTGTGATTAGAGCATGTTCATGGTTGTATTGAATATTCTCTCTAAGAAAAGTTGGTTGGTTTTCCCAAGATAAATATTTGTGTACTCATGTGTTTGTTTATATGTTGCTTATATACTTCAGTATATGATTATTGAATATTAAAAGAAGATTAAAATGCTATGGTAAATCTAATGTTAATCTAACTAATGAAAATCTAATACTCTTACCAAAATCGGCCAAGCCAGCCAAGTGAGCCTTCACCTCTCACCTCCATGATCATTTTGATGCTTCATTACATGCAATACATGGGCACTAAAATACACAAGCTACCAAAATACAGGTGCTCTAAAAACTACGACTCTTGACCTAACTTTGCCCCATGACCAAAATCAACCAACCTTCCCCTATCACCTAAGTCATCTAGACTTTACCGGTGACATTTCAAAACCAAGGTATGCCTAACCACGCCTTACAATTGTATTCTCATTTACATTAAAACAACTCCACCTTGAACCTTGCATTCCATGCTTGCATTTCCATTGCTTTAACCAAGCCTCACAACCTTTGTCTTCCTAGGATTCACAATCATCAGTAGTAACAGAAACAACCTTCGTCTTCCTAGGATTCACAATCATCAGTAGTAACAGAAACAGCCCTGGCACTTGCACCCCCCACAAAACAAAAGGAAAATCCCAAGACTTGAAATACCAAGAATGATAAACACCGTGTTCCTTGGTCACTTTCGTTCTATATTGATCCTCCCTGCACCTTGAGCCAGTCAACCATTTTCCTCGGAGTATTTCGTTATGTGGGAATGGTGCCCGCATCCACTAAGTCTACGCCACTCTTCAACTCGCCTTTGGCTCCCCTTCCTTTGGATTGGAAGGCTTGGGAGAATGAATCGGCGATATCCCGTCTTCCACAGTTGAACGATCGCTCACTGTGTTGGCAGGTAATAGCGAAAGGCTAATTCCTTTAGAGGAGGAGGGCCCTTTGTCCTTCTTCTCAATTTATGTGCAGTAACTGAAGAGAACTGTAATACCCCAAATTGGTAATTATTATTATTATTATTATTATTATTATTATTATTATGTAATTATTGAACACAATACACATATATATAGCTGGATTTAGATCCAACTAATTCCACTCTTTGAGGGAGAGGTTGAGAAAATCTCTCAACATCCTCCAACAACCCAAACCAATCCCAAAACTCTAGTATGCATCATTAATGAAGCATTATCTCTAACATCCCCTTTAGTGCTTACATTAAAAAATCTTACAATAATGAAATACACTCACTATGATGCCTCTGGACTGCGCTCTTTCTCATCTTCATCTTCGAGCTTACCATTCAACTCATTTAAAATGTAAATTCTTCAGACTATCATTAATAAACTTGCACAATAGACAATATTGACAAACTCGGCTCACTGGGGCTTCCATGAGAAAAGTTGTCAAGTAATGAATCATCTTATGGACATACCTCCATCTATCAGATATTTCTCTTTCGACTATTCGTCAGTTTGTAGAGAGGCAGTCTAGGTACAGAATGTCTTCAAAAATCAATTATACAAGGTGACTTCCAATCATAAGAACAATTGTTCTTGAAACCGGGCCTGCCAACGTATATCAAGATACAAGAGTTCCTACTTCCTTTACAACATAAGTAGCACACACACACACACACAAGATCTGAATCCATCATCTTGGATCTTCTTTCTCACCTACAACTTGTTAGAGTAGTCAATTCTAACAATCTTTGCTCCTTACACATTGAATTGACTAAACTCAATATGTTTCAAATTCCAAGATCTCATACAATATTCAATGCATATTCATTGAATTCATAATCTCTCAAACTCACTCACTAAAGGGTGTAACTCACACATATACTTTACAACATGTATATATATATATATATATATATATATATATATATATATGTATATTCAGAGAGAGAGAGAGAGAGAGAGAGAGAGAGAGAGAGAGAGAGAGGGGTAAAGCCTTCTATGGCGGCTTCCAACCAATGGCAATCTGGTGTTCTGCACTTCTATGGCGGCTTCCAACCAATGGCAATCTGGTGTTCTGCACTCAATTTATGTGTAGTAACTGAAGAGAACTGTAATACATGATCTCTCTGATTTTGTGTGGTCTTCAACATTTGTTCTTGAACATGTGGGACTCTGGGACAGTACAAAAGATCCATTTCACAACCTTTGAATACATACAAATCCTCACCGTAATCTCTATCTTGTTCACTAAGGCTCTTGTGCACAGAAACAATAAGCTAAACCAAATTCTTGAGGGAGATACATATTCATATATAAATTGAATGAATAAAAAAAAACCATTATTTTTATCTGCACTTCCTCCATCAAGCATCAACTATGAGTTTCGTGTACTCTCATTTCATTGAAAATTCATTGCTCCAATGATGGCTCTCACTTCTTCAACGATCGCAACAGACACATCGATGGCTAATGGCTAACTACCTTTTAAGTGCTCCAATGGCTCTCTAACACTCCACAGTGGCAGCCATATGCAAACTGAAAGTCAATTCATGTTGAGCCTTCTTGCGCACTGAATAAAGTCTTTGATCAATTCTTCAAGATCAGTGTATATAATCGAGCATAATGAATTCAACGGCTGACTGTCAAAACAACGACTGCATTAAGCAATCAACAACTGCACACTCCATATAGAGTCTCAGCCATAGTCCAGTTAGCTTCTGAGAATGGCAGCTTCAAATCAAGCGACTCCTCTCAACCATTGACGAATGCAGCTCTCAAATAAAATAGAACCAGCATAGAAATGAGTAATTTCTCAAACCCTGTACAGCTCGCTCTGATACCAATTTAGAAACAAGGAGAATTGCCAATACACATATTACACACACAAACTATAATTGCATTATGTAATTATTGAACACAATACACACACATATATAGCTGAACTTAGATCCAACTAATTCCACTCTTTGAGGGAGAGGTTGAGAGAATCTCAACCATTAAGGTTGAGAGATTCTCTTAACCTCGAATGAACTTGAAGACTTGAGGTAAATACCCGTCAAAGTATTCATCGAATGGACTTGAAGACGAATAAATGAGAATAGATTTTTTATAGATTCCGTTGTGCCTTCTTAGTGAATGCATGAATATTCCTGTCATATTGTCCTTAAGGCACATTGGGTATTATGATAAAAGGGTGCATGAGTTTAAAAAGTGCATTTCAAAATTGGATTGTACACTTGATGTTTGTACACTTTATAATGAATTTGGATTGTATAATTGGTGTATGTAGCGTTTAAGTTAATTAGAGGAGTTTTTTATTTGGAAGTTATAAGTAAAATGATATTCTTTAATGATGTAAAAAATTGATTTTAATTATTTTATTTAATTTTTTATATTTAAAAAATATAGAAGTAAAAATAAATTTACCATAATACTTTTTAAATAATACAATTACAAAATCAAAATTCTTTATTTTCATCCTTCAATTTCCTCAAACTTCAATTTCCTCAAATTGTAATTAAAATGTATATATCTATATATCTTGTAATGATTTAGAAACTTGAATTTCAATTATTTCATTTAGTTTTTCTCAATATTTAATAAATGTAAAGTAAAAATTAAATTTAAAATAGTATTTGTAAAAGGATAAATTATTGGATCATATTCATATTAAACTTAATAAAAGCAAAATATTATATGTTTCTACTATTATAACAATCTAATAATTCAAAAACACATAATCACTCTATTGATAATCCAATAAATCATTTTGGTCCTTCACAAAAATTATTTAAAAAATATTGTGGTGGGTTGTTTGTGACCATCAATTAGATTTATTATAATTTGAAATGTAATGGCTTGTATATCAACATGTCTCATCAATTTGAGTGTGATTACCCTGTAGCTCTCATTTGGAGGTTTCTATAAAGGCTTTAGGTTTACAAAAGTGTACCTTAGTGCACATTTTGTTTTGATACAAATATTGCCTTCTAATTAAAGGTAATATTGCTATGCAGATTTTGAAATAGATATCTTATATTTAAAATTTGTAATTTATTTAGGAAATAAATATTTCATATCTTTGAGTTATCTTGAAATTGAATATCTTTATTTTAAAATTTATCCTAAAATTAAATATTTTTTATATTTACATAGATTTACTTTTTTAATTTATCAATGTTTATATATATATATATATATATTTAGTGAATATGAATTTTGATAATTAAAAAATATTTATTTTAAAATTTATTTTTATAGAACTAAATTTTTTAAGTTAACTAAGTATTTTATTTTTTTCATAAGATTTCATAAAATTTTCCATCATGATATCTTAAAAATCTTATATTTGATTATAAAATTTGACAACAATCTAATATTATTTTTAATTTTTTTAAATTATATACACTTAGCAACTCAAATATACAAAAGGGTCAAAACTTAAAATGTTTAGACTAAGGTTTTTTAAACTCCATTATCATCATCATTGACATCTTCATTATCATCTTTCAAATAAATTCATAATTTAAATATCATACATATATTTATAGAATTTAACCTAAAATATATATAATATTTCATATTTCTATCAATTTGAGAGTTATGGTGAGAGATCTTTATCAAAATAATGAACAAACCTTAAATATCATCATTTTAACTAAGATAGTAAATCAATCTTGATTCTTATAAGAATCAAGATAGTAAACCTGATTCCAATTAACAACAATAATATAAAAATCTCCTTCAAATTACTAACATTCCCATTCACTGAAATATGTTAGTTTTTAAAACTTTCTAATTATATATATATATATATATATATAACTGGTAAATATCCATCAAATTTAAACAAGGGCTCCCGCTTGTTTCCACGCGTAATCTGGTCGTAATTTAGAACACCTTCTCAATTATAAGAAGACCTTCCGATTGTAGTAAATTCATGGTAGTTCGCGAGGCTCATAACCTTGAGATCAAGGGTTCGAAATTCCTTCTCCGCCAGACCAGATTCTCAGTGCTCTACTACCCTACCGATCAGAGTTCGATCAACAACTTATTATGCCGAAAGGTATTGGGCAGATTTTACATTTACCTAATTATATTTAAAAATTACTTTGATAGCTAACTGATTGCCATGCAAGTGATTAACAAAAATTAAAATATTAACCCCAGATAAATGAAACGCAGCCGTTTATTTATTAATCAATAATAAAATTTAATATATTTTTTTTAAAGATTCGTTTCATCCTAAAAGCCTTTAGAGGTTCACCAACAACTAATATTTAACTGCTGTGCTAGTGATTAAATCTTACAACTGAATCATTGTTTTAACTCTTACCGTCTACCACCCGACCGATCACACCCTACCAGATAGCCCGACCAACAGCGTGTGGTTAAACTTACAATCAATTCATATTAGGATAGGATTTTTGTAGTTGAATGGAAATCAAACCTGCCCAAAGTACTATTGTCAAAGGATAGTTTTTCAATGATTTTTCTCACCAATCTCTCAAACAGTCATTAACGTAAACCTGATTCCATAACGCTGACAACCACAATTTTTTTGAGGGGTTCCATGGCACATGAAGACCCAGCCCCACGTGAACGCGGGGCCTCTTCTGCTCAAATCTACCAATGCAGACAGTCCCCACTAGAGAGCGAATGAGACTGATCACATGCACTTGTCCGTCAACATGCAAAGGAAAAATTATCATGAACTACCACGGTCCGGTCCGGTCCGGTCCTGTCCTCCTACTCGCGTTAGTAATTTGTACGTCGGTTTATAAATTTTTGTAGCAATAAGACGGGGAAGTGAATATTTACTTTCGCTCAGACATCTTGCAGATTGACATTAAATGCATGGTCGAGAAATTATCATATGACTATTAATTTTGATGTGGATACCAATTTTTAGTGCTTATATATAGAGAACGAATGTGTGGTCTTCCCACAGTCATGTGTAAGCTTTCCTTACCTTGTTTTCTCTGATAATTGTTTTGCTTCTGAAATCCATGGCAGGAAGGATGAGGAATCCCCAAGGTCTTCTTTTCAAGCAGATGATCAGAGCATTTTGCAAGGTTTCCCATGGCTACAAGGGAATTGGGTATCGCCTCTCCCCAAAGAAGACAAGATATTTCACAATGAAAGATGAGGTCGTGGGAAGATCTTGCAGTGCTTTGCCCACAGATGTTCCCAAGGGACACTGTGCAGTGTATGTTGGAAGCGAACGCAGTAGATTTATCATTCCCACCATTTATTTGAATCATTCTCTGTTCCGGGCATTGCTAGAGAAGGCCGAGGAAGAGTATGGGTTTGATCACCATATGGGACTCGCAATTCCCTGTGAAGAAGCTGTTTTCCAGTCACTGACCTCCATGTTGGGTAAAAAAGGATGCCGCAACTAGAACTTCGAAGCTGGATGATCTTCTCCATATGCAGTGACGCAGAGATTATGTGATCTTGAGAATTGCAACAGCTGCCTTGGTTGGAGCTGTAGAGATGTCCTCTGAAATTGAAAGTAAAACCAAAGCAAAGCTTTGTTTTTTTTTTCAATTTTGAGTGGGAGAAGCTGCAAAACTCCACTATATGCTTCTTAGCAACCAAAATGGTTTGAGTTGCATAAGAATTTTCAGAGCAACAGTCTTACAGCAGGGATACGTTTCAAATCACCTTCTTCCTGATGCAGAAAGCACCGAAAGGGCAGGAAACACTATTAAGCCAAGAGCTTTCAAAATTTGTATGCAGGAAATCAATCATAG
Source organism: Picea sitchensis (assembly GCA_010110895.2). Classification (NCBI taxonomy): domain Eukaryota; kingdom Viridiplantae; phylum Streptophyta; class Pinopsida; order Pinales; family Pinaceae; genus Picea; species Picea sitchensis. Next base: position 9,670 of record SNQJ01S0007880.1, on the reverse strand, counting down.
ATCAAACGGGAACTTAGGGACACTGTGTTGGATGCAATTTTCTGGGCTAAGGCTAGTTGAGAATATTGGTCATTTTATGAGTTATGACTGGTTAAAATTCAGTCATGCATTGGTATGCTGAACTGTACAACTGTAAATAATCTGAAGTATGTTTTCTTTGATGACATGATACATGATTTTGCCACTTATGGTCTCTTTCCTGTAATACCAGGTTTAGCTAACTACTGGGTAATTATACTTTGACAAATGATGTTTTTATAAAGAATTCCATATAAATTATGGTAACTTTCCAGTGCACTTTTCAATAATGTGGATGTTATGTAAAACAGTTTCATAGATGTTCTGTAATATATGAAGCTGAAAGAAACATAATTTGGATTACAGAGAGGATTACAGGGTTGTATAGATTATAATGGTTTTACATCGCATCCAGAATAAAATATAAGACAGCCAAAGTATTGTAATTTGGTTTTTTCTTTTCTTATTTATTGGGCCATCTATTACAAATCCTTTGTTTTCTGAAAAGCTTTATCAAGTGGAAGTTAGTGTTCTTTGTCGGGAGTTATCTGTGGGCCTGGTAAGACCAGAAGCTCTATCATCTATTTAGAGCCCGTCTTTATTGATTCCCATAAAAAAAAATCATTATAGGAAGAGAATTTTTTTGAAAAGGTTAATCATTGGTCCTTTAAAACCAAAATCTCTACCATCTATTTAAGACTGGTCTTTATTAATTCCCATCAAATAAATTGTATGATAAAAATTTTGTGAAAGGGTTAATCACACAGGTGAAGTGGAATTCGCTTACTTTTATCACACTTTGGTTAATTTTATATATTATAATTTTTATAATTCCCATCAAATATATTATAATTTTTATCACACTTTGGTTAATACATCATTGTTTTAAAAAGAAGCATTATTCTTAGATCATTGAATGACCTTTCACTCTAATATCTTTCTAAACATTAAGCTAATTAATATGAAATGGAAATAATTTTTAATTAAAGGTTTTTTTTAATATTAATAGTTTGTACAAGATTTTAATTAAAAAAGTGTATATGCACACTTTACAACCATGATATAAAAAACTAAAAAATATGTAAATTGATTTTGGTTTAAAACATCTACAATATTATGTAACATAGTAAATTGTCTAGAAAAACAAAGAAATACAATATCAAAGGATAATGTAACTAGTATATTGCTGAAGTAGGGGAAAAGAAACACCGAAGTGAATTGGGGTGGTTATGTTCTTTAAAGACTGTGGATTTTTATTTTGGGAAGATTTAAAGTGATGTAGCCATAGATAATTGATGTTCAAAGTTTTGGACTAGTGATTTAGATCATCATTCTTAGTTGCAGGTACATCTAATGCATCTAATGAAGCCTATACAACCTTTGTGTGAAATTGGATGAATCAAAATATTTGGACCGACAACGACAGAAGAAACAAACTGATCATGAGAACAAATTGATTTCCTTCTATAACCCTTCATGGCACCATTATGCTCATTGTGTTCAATGAAGGGAAGAAGACAACACTAATTAGACTTATTGGCTTCATTTGTGACAATTCAGTTTGATCGATTTAATCAATTGATCAATGTTGAATGAAAATGCATCAAATGGGCAGGAGGGAGGAAGAAACAAAGCATTATTCCAGCTAATCACAACTTCAAAAATGGTGTTTCTTTTATGCAATATCACAATTAAGACTGTAAATCTTGGAAGCAATCACTATTGCATCCAAACACATTAAGAAGAAATATGTAAGCAGCCAGTGTGGACCACACAAGCCATGGTGATTAAGTTAATCATTTGATCCAAATCTTGCATGTAATGTCCCACTTACTTCCATCATTACGAAATGTGATAGAGATGGAGAACTCTTGAGCACCCATTTTCCTAGGTAGTTGCCCTTTAATGAGTAACAAGAAGAAGGCAACACAAACAATGAAAATATATGGACAGGTGGATTCCTACAAGACATGTATAAACACACTTGATTGTTGAAATAAGTCGATGGAGGCAACTCCTAAACAAGGGTAAATATGGCCATTAACTGGATCATATCATAGGGGTAGCATATAAGTGTCAGGGGATAGATGGCCATTAACTATTCAAGATTTTTGAGAAAATAGGAAGAGTCAAGAAGGAAACATGAACAATCATGAAGAATGCAATAGGTGGACTCCTACAGGACAGTTATGAGGGACCCAACGTACTGAGTTAAATGACAACATGATATTGGAGAAGCTAGTGGAGCTTAAAGGGTGTTGGATAAACAATGCTCAAATCGTATATTTTTTTAATTAAATTTGATCCTAAATTCGGTTGGAATTATGTTTGAAGTTAGAGTTCCACCTATATGATGGGAACTTTGTCCATAAAAATTTTCCCTTGAGATTTTTGGGCAATTTTGAGCAATTGGTCATTTCGTTCGAGAAGATTGAAAAATATATCTCCTTGACTTCACAATTGAAATACCCATGTAAGTTTGCATGGGAAAGGGCTTACATAAGTTGGTAAAACATTTGGATACGAAAGCTTCTAAAACATTTGCATATGCATTTTCCAATTGGCAGTTGAAATTAGAAACCCATGTAAGTTTAGGCCTGTTTGGGGTTTCCTACTTGTTATTTTTCAAAAGTAGACTTCCTGGATTTAGATTGTGTTTGGTCATTTTGTGTCAAATTTATACAAGAAATATGGTTCAAGTTTGAATGTGGCGTTGTATATATATATAAATGTGATTCTAACATTAAGTTCCAACTTTAGCTTTCAACAATACATTTTGCTTGATTTGATTATAGGTGACAGGGTAATGCCTAAATTATGGTTTACATGGCATTTCCCACATTCCACTATGCTCAACTCTGTCAAACAATTCAAAATTCCATAAGGATTAGATAAAAATTTCAAATTTGGGAAATCATGGAGCCACAATTCCTTCAAGCTCCTACGTTGATTGAGCAAATATGATAGCTTTTCGAACATATCACTTCCTAATATGAAGTTCATTTTTGGACGCGGTGTATAGAGTCTGGTTATATTATAATTTGATGTTTCTGATATTCTTACTCTTTTGAGGACTTGTTTTTCCCAAGACGTAACCAAAATCAATCTATTGGAACCAAGGATACCCCTAATTTCCAAAACCCCATACATTTGATCGACATGATCCACATCATATAAAACTATAAGAGCATGAGAACATGTAGAATCCTAAAAACGTGAAATATGCATTTTAAGCTTATCTTTACCTTGATGAATAATATATATTTGCACATCCAATTGACTCAAATCCCTAATAAGTGTCCTCTGCAAGGAAATTAAAGAGATTTCTTTGGCCTCAGATAGGAAGCATGATCCACTGTATTTTGATCTCTTGTTGTTGAAGAAATAGTGAATCGTGTTGTAGTCCGACTAAATATTTAATATTAGTCCTCTGAGTCATGTATGACAGCTATGAAAAGTGGAATAACGTAATCAAAGCCAAAATTTGAATCCAATCCAAACTTCAAATGCAAAAATGAAAAAAAACCAACATTAAGAACTCGATCATATATTCGTTTCATGTCTTGTCATGTATTAAAATAACTTGTAAAACTATAAAATCCCATATCCTCTTATCTAAGTTCTCCATAAAAATTCCAAAATCAAATCTAAACTATGTTCTCCTTGAATCAACTAAGCCTAAGCCCACTTCAAACAAGACGATATTCTATTTACTATGGAATTTCTTAAGAGCTTTTCTCACAAAACCATTATATCATCCATTTGCCATCTAACAATATTCAATCATAAATTCCTTAATATACAATAACGACATCAATTCTAGACTAAGCTCTCTACAACATTGAATTGATAATAAGCTCTCTATCTTAAAAGGTTAATTTTGTTTTTTTTAACAATCCTTTTCAATCTGGAGGAAAATAGCCATGCCAATGGAATCAAGTTTCTCAACATATTTCCTTGTTCTCTCAACCAAGTTAAGAAAACATTGATATTACAAATTTGACATTGACATCCTCTTGGCAAATAGTTAAGGTGGGTGTCATACTTACAATAATGGTTATATTTTGAAAACTGCAAAGGAAATTCATTTAACTATTCAACTTCAAAGTCTTCATTATCGTATATAGATTTCCCATCGTTTTGTTTCGAATGAACCAATCCTATGGGTTTGAATATTTCAAATTCCACATATTCCAATGATTCTTTTTAACAAGTATTGATATCCTATTGAAAGAGATTGAATTCTCTAAATAACTACGGTAGATCTAGTGTTTTGTTTTGTTTGGCACACAAAATACTTTTTATGAGACGATATCGTACTCCAAGTTAGTTTAAGAAAAATGAAATTGATTTTCCTAATTTGAGTGCCCCCAGTTAATGTTACTAACTTACACTAATCAAATCATCATAGTTTTAGAGACATGATTGCTTACTAAATGTTTATAGTTTATTGGAATGAATGAACATATGCCTAACCCTTGGTAACGTTGAGATTCCCTTCTCGACTAGTATCACGTGGATTTTTCAACCTACACAATACAATGCAAGGAGCCAGAGGGACTCTAAGGGGATGCACAATACCATGAAAAAAATAAAGTTTGTGTTGCTCTTTTGCAGTAGAGGTGGAATAGACTGGAGGGTCAAATTCATGTGAAAGAATAAATGATAAAGAAACGAGAGAGAAATTTGAATCCAATTCAAACATCAAATGCAAAGATGAAAAATAACCCAACATTAAGAACTCGATCATATATCCATTTTATATAAATATATGCAATGGCTTGTTTTGAGTATGGAAGTTTGGAAAGCCTTCGCAATAGTGACTACCATTAGGGTTTTAGTTGTGCATTGGATTCATATCTTTCTTGGAGATAACGTGTTAATATTTCTTGATAATCAAAGTGTAGTTTTGAGATGATTTGCATAAATTACTCCTCCCGTCTGTATAAGGGAGGAGATTTATTGAAAAAATCATAAATGATCCTGGATTTTTCTCTAGATTTATTGGTGTCGGCATACAAAGGGAAATCGACCATATATTTCAGCACGTCAAGAAGGCTTTGGAAATTAACATATGGTTTAAAACGTTGGAGACAGCTCTTAAAGAAGCATCGGAAGTGGCAAGTTAAATTGCACAATACCAGCATTTAACATTATTCTTCATTATAGAATGACCAAAATGATCACCTGTTTGATTTCAAATATCACCCGACATCTAGGATCTTTTAATTTGGTTGTCATTTCCCAAATTCAGGAGCTAGTGGCTAATGTCTGGCAGATCACAACAATGGTTGAATCTTACATGGCCTCAACAACAATGAGTTTTGCAACCACTTCCCAACGCGACGCTCATGCTCCAACAAGCACCGCAAGCACAAAGTTGATTGATGAATAAGTTCCACTTTGAGTGTCGAGATTGTGTATATAGGAGTTGTGACTAGTGTTGCACCATATTCAACACTTTGGAGTCGGTGAGAATATTTGGAGTCGGTGGAAGAACAGAAACATGGAGATAGAATATTGGTCGATTGTTGATGAACATGTGGCAATTTTGTATTTCTTTTGGACAGATGAGAAGGGTCCCTAGATGAACCTCCCCTTAAATAACACCTTCAGTGTAATGAGAAAATGAAGGGTTGTTGTTCTGTATAATGACCCATTAACTTGAGATGGAAATATCTCAAGAATGGAGTATGGAGTTCCATCCATAGTACTTATAGAAGGATGAGGAAAAACCTTCCAGTTGAGATAACCATTGAAACACTAAACCTCCCCAGTGCTCTTTGTATGATTTCTCATTGTAATCAATATATACACAAAATTTGGTTAGAATAAATAATTAAATGATTTCATGTCTCTTTTATTGAGGAAATAAAAGTATATACATAACATGAGAAGAAATGATACATATTTATCAATGGTGTTGTCTAAATGCTCTACGAAATGGTGATTTTCACTGTAATCCGACAACATAATCTGCACGAAATCACTATTTGTTTGGTGTTTAAAATCCTTTTTTGAATGTCGGGGTGGCAGGAGCGGGAGGGGTCGTCTTTTCCCACGAGGAAATCAAGCACTCTCCTTCCACTGGAGCCTTGGAATCACAACCAATAACCAAGATGAAGCTTATGCCCTGTACCAAGGCCTTATTCTCACTAAAAACCTGAGCATCCACTCCCTCTCGGTGATCGATGACTCTAAGATAATTATAAACCACGCACACAAAGGATCCCATCCCCTGAATATTCACTTAAAGGCCATACTCCAATGAATTTCGGCAACTATCAATCACTTCTCCAATATTTCCCTCTTCCATGTCCTCTGAAGAAACAATCAAATGGCCGACACCCAAGCAAATATAGCCATCGCCCTGGAGCAAGGCTCGTTAGTATTCAATGGCCTCACACATTACAAATCCATCCCATGATCACGTCACACTTCCGTCAGGATCTTGACGCATGGCAGCAAGCACACCTTCCCACTCAACGTGACACTTGGAATTTCCTAGCCTGGGTCGCGAACTCATCCCGTCATAACACCTCCCCACTTCCCCTGACATCTGACACACTTGGCAGTTTCCACAAGCTGCCTCACCTCACCTCTCGACACCTAGACGCCTCCCCCCTCACCTCAGCGCATGTCACCCTGCTCTTTATATCCATCTCCCCTGACTTGGGAGGTCATTTCGACGTCCCTACGGTTTCTCCTGCGCATGGAATCAAGGCCTGGAGTGGGAGGAACTTATTCAGCATGACGCCTTGGGCGTACTATGCATTGATTTCAAGTAATGCGAACAATACCAATATCAGTAGTGGGTATGGTTGCAGCTCGTGTCCAAAATTGGGAAATCAGATCTGTTCGTTGAATCCAACAAGGGTGATGGAGCATATCAGAGGAGGTGTGGCTCATTTCGTAGGCACTCTCCATACTTTACATAGAAGATCAGACCTCACTCCTCCCTTGAGCACAGATACATACGCTCGCATAATACAGACAAACAATGCAAGGAAATTTGGCAAAATGAGGAGCCCTAGCAATCAACGCGTGGTTTTAGTGGAAGAGCATGATGAGTTGGTGAGCAAGGTGCAAAACCTGCAAATTCAACTCAAAGCTCTCTCAGCCCAAGTTCTATCCATAACTGAAATTACCATTCAACATCGGGAATAACAACAGAGGAACAAGGATGAATGTGAAGCGTTAAGGCAACAGATAGAAGCTCTTCAATTTGTGGCTGGGCCTGTGTCGCCTTCAACTTCCCCGACTACAGCCATCTTCGATGGAGCTTCCTCGCCAGGACCTCGACCAGGACTGGACCTATATTTGTGGCCTCCAATAGAAAAAGACTCCCCTGCACCGAACCAAAACAAATTTTAAGTGTATGTTGTGTTTCACTGTGCTCTTATTAGGAGCTTTTTGCACGATTTTCACTGTAGAAGCTCAAATAGGATTTAACATACTAGAAAACACTGCCCCTTCTCAGCACTTCCTTCTGGGAGCATACATGGGATTGAATTTTGTTTTTTACAACTCCTATAGCACAGAGTTTGTACTCCTCGTCCGTTTACTTGTAGTTTTTTAATATTAATTTTTCTTTGTTTCTATTAAAAATATATATCGTTTTTTGAATGTAGAAATAGATTCAACATGCTGAAAAACCCCAGGGAACTCGGATTATATAGAAATAATCACTTAAAACATACCCGATTCAATCCATCCAAATTCAAACTTGTCGAATCAAGTCCCCTACCAACTGGAGATTCATTTAACATATCTCCAAACTGCGATTAATGGCAAGAAGAACTCAATTATTTCTATAGAAACAAGGATATATATATCTAGAACTCGAAGTAAACTATCATAAAATGTGTCAAAATTTGTCTAAATAGATCACATACCAATCTGCGATTTGGGTCATCATTCTAAATGACCTTCTTCCAACCATCCCGACAAAATTTGGCATACTCCAAAACTTCTTCTGCTGACATTGCATCTAAGTCTGCATCTGTTTTATCAATAAATGTGGCCCGAGAATTGGCCTCTGCTCGTTGACGCTTCATGCCAACATCAAGACCATAGAACATAGCTTCCAAATTTTCCCCGATTGCAGTCCTGGCCTCTTTGCCAACTTCTGATGTAGAATGGAACTTTGAAAGTGATGCAAATGCCCCTTTTGGGTGAGGTACTAAAGGTTGTGGAGGCCTCGGTAATGCTCCACTTCGATATTCCCATTTGCGATTATATGTACGTAATATACCAGTACCATAATATTTGGACGATAGACTGGTATAATCCGGGTGCATGTGCAAGAAAAACTCCGCAAAAAAATGTCTTGCAAAATAGTGTGGAACCTCATCATTCCACGGAAATTTCCCATATGCGGCCAAAAATCTGTTATACAGATGTCCAGCAAAGTGGGGGTGCTTAAAATATTGCACCTTCAACATTTTTCGCTTTGGACCCTCTTTGAAATTGAACATGGAGATGGCGTCTTCTTTTGAAACTTTGTTTTTTATTGTATCCCATTTATCAGGACCCATCACTTCTGACTTTCGTCGCCTCATTAGATCGACAAAACTGTCAGTGGTTGGCCCCATCTTCTTATATGCATCCATAAAGTTTTCCAGTGAATGTAAAACAATTTGCAAACTTTGTTTGCTCTCCAAAGGAAGTTCTAAGACCGCCAAATCATTTTCCAACCTCTTTTTAACACCTGAGCATTGCTCAAGTGTCATTGCTTCTGTATTTCCTTCCCAGGGAAGTTCATCGCCAACTTCTGAAGGATAGGTGGATGTTGGCGTGTAATCTTATGTTTCTTCATAACGTGGCCTCCTACATCCACCTTCACCCTCTGCACCGAAATTTGAATCTTCGTGACAACCACTCTCATTATCACCCCTTGCTCTAAATTGATTGCCTACACACACATTTGAAAGTAACTTAAAGATTTAACCTCACATAAATTTAAATACAACAAAATTCAACAAAAATAAACAAAATTTAAGAAACTTACCAGAAATGTTCTCTGGTCCAGAACTATTCTCTACATTCTCAGGTGTAGGAGTGTTGATGCGCAACCTATCCAAGAAGGTTGCATCCATAACACTGGTTTGAGCAGGTTCTGCAATTGATCTATTTACAAACTCGGTTGAAACTCTCCTCTGACGAGATTGTTGGTGCGCACTCAGAGTCTCAGTTGAAGAAGGAGTTATTGTTCTTCCTTCTTGAGAATGCCTAGAGAGTTTGCGAGGAATGTTTGCATAATCTTGTGTCGACATCACTCCGCAATATCTATCCACAATGCAGAGTTTATCAAAAAAAATCCAAAGATGTACACAAGTTCAAGCAATTAAAAACACAGAGATAAATCAAAGTTTTAAATAATCAAGCCACAGAGGTACTTGCTCATTAGAAGGCACAAATACTGGTCATTCAGCCATGAATCAATCAACTAAAAGATAAGTAAGGGGTCCATAGATAGCATGGCAGATTCTTATCCTTCACTCATCATCCATGCACAGAAAAGCAGGGCATTTGAATCTATAGGTCTTTAAACACCGAAGTGACGACCATCGATTCGGCTCCTGGCCGTCTGCTCAGGCATGGACTGATGTCTAAAGGGATAAGTAACAGAAGATAAAACCACAAACTTTTC